>CAUYLG010054983.1:0-13996 GCA_963573385.1 Cacajao melanocephalus
GGATTACAGGCATGCGCCGCCATGCCCAGCTAATTTTTTGTATTTTCAGTAGAGACCAGATTTCTCCATGTTGGTCAGCTGTTCTCAAACTCCTGATCTCAGGTGATCCGCCCGCCTCAGCCTCCCAAAGTGCTGGGATTACAGGCATGAGCCACCGTGCCTGGCCTAATTTTTGTATTTTTAGTAGAGACAAGGTTTCACCATGTTGGTCAGGGTGTCTCAATCTCTTGACCTCATGATCTACCAGCCTCGGCCTCCTAAAGTGCTGGGATTACAGGCATGAGCCACCATGCCCTGCATTTATTTATTTATTTTTTTCTTTGAGATGGAGTTTTGCTCTTGTTGCCCAGGCTGGAGTGCAATGCCACAATCTCAGCTGACCTCAACTTCCACGTCCCAGGATCGAGTGATTCTCCTGGCTCAGCCTTTGAGTAGCTGGGATTACGGGACCCACCCCAACACCCAGCTAATTTTTTGTATTTTTAGTAGAGATTGAGTTTCACCATGTTGGCCAGGGTGGTCTCAAACTCCTGATCTCAGGAGATCCACCCACCCCTCAGCCTCCCAAAGTGCTGGAATTATAGGTGTGAGTCGCTGCGCCCCGCCTAGGTTCTGAATATGGTTCTGCAGTCGAGCATGGTAGTGCATGCCTGTAATCTCAGCTACTTGGGAGGCAGAGGCAGAAGAATCGCTTGAACCCGTGAAGTGGAGGTTGCAGTGAGCCAAGATCACACCACTGCACTGCAGCCTGGGCCACAAGAGTGAGACTCTGTCGGAAAAAAAAATACGGTTCCACTTTGCACAAGGACTCAACAGGGCATAGGCCCTTTCCCCCTTCATGTTGCCGTCCCTGCACCTGGGCCCAATTTTAGATTGAGACAATGCAAGTTTAGAATTCAGCCATAAGTGGCCAGGCTCAGTGGCTCACGCCTGTAATCCCAGCACTTTGGGAGGCCAAGGTGGGCAGATCATGAGGTCAGGAGTTCAAGACCATCCTGGCCAAAAAAAAAAAAAAAAAATAGCCGGATGTGGTGGCTCATGCCTGTAATCCCAGCTACTAGGGAGGTTGAGGCACAAGAATTGCTTGAACCCAGGAGGGAGAGTCTACAGTGAGCGGAGATTGCGCCACTGCGCTCCAGCCTGGGTCAAAGAGCGAGACTGCGTCTCAACAACAACAACAACAACAAAAATAGCTGGACGTGGTGGCATGTGCCTGTAGTCCTAGCTGCTTGAGAGGCTGAGGCAGGGCTGGGCGCGGTGGCTCACGCTTATAATCCAAGCACTTTGGAGGCCAAGGCGGGCGAATCACCTGAGGTCAGGAGTCCAAGACAGCCTGACCAACATGGTGAAACCCCGTCTTTAAAAAAAAAAAAAAAAGGAAAGAGAGGCTGAGGCAGGAGAATTGCCTGAAGCTGGGAGACCAAGGTTGCAGTGAGCTGAGATCATGCCACTGCACTCCAGCCTGGGCAACAGAGTGAGACTCTATTCCCCCAAACAAAACAAAACAAAACAAAAAGAGAAATCAAAATATCAGTTTCTAAGGATTGCACTGAGAATTGAGATGTCAACGTGTCCACCATGCCTGGTACACAGCAGAACACAGAAAATGTCAGTTTCATTATAGTCACTGGGATTCTTTCGAGAGCAGGAATTCCGCCCTATTCATTTAAGTAATCCCTCAGTGCTCTGCACATGACTTCTTTATAGTTGTTGAATTGAACAGGGATCAAAGAGCAGTTTGTTGTCCGGCCTCTTCATTTTATTTTATTTAATTAATTAATTTTTTGAGATAGAGTTTCACTCTTGTTACCCAGGCTGGAGTGCAATGGCATGATCTCGGCTCACTGCAACCTCCGTCTCCTGGTTTCAAGTGATTCTCCTGGCTCAGCTTCTCAAGTAGCTGGGATTACTAGCATACGCCACCATGCCTGGCTAATTTTGTATTTTTAGTAGAGATGGGGTTTCACCATGTTGTTCAGGCTAGTCTTGAACTCCCAACCACAGGTGATCCAGCAGCCCTGGCCTCCCAAAGTGCTGGGATTACAGGCATGAGCCATTGCACCTGGCCTTGAGACTTGATTTCTTATATGGTGAGGAAAGTAACTGGCCTCTGTCGGGAGTGGCAGATATGGGTTTGACCCCAGCTCTGCCAACCACCAAAGTCCAAGTATTTATCGTCCACCTGGATCGCCTCAGACACTTGCAGGATGTTGTAAGTAAAATGACAGAGGTGCGCAGAAGGTGCTCCGGGAACAGCTTGTCTTCATGTTTACAATGGCTTCTTTCCCTAGCCAAGGACTCTATCAGCCTTTCCACTTGCGGACAGGCTGAGCTCGCTGAGGGAGTCAGGCCCCACAGGGCTCCCTGCCAACCTCCCATCATTGTGACTGAATTTGTTCTTTACTTTTCTTCCAGGAACATCAGCATACTTGTAACAATAATAATCATTTTTCCTACCGGGTATACTGTTTCACGGTTTACAAAGCACTTTCACATCCATTATCTCATTTAATCACTTCCTCCTCCACATTCCTACAACAGTTTCTTGGTACCTCTTCAGTATAACATTCTGCTTGGTATAACAGGCCTATTTCCCTTTATTACATTTTTAAAAATTTTTTTTTTTTTAGACTGAGTACCGCTCTGTCACCCAGGCTGGAGTGCAATGGTGCAATCTCGGCTCACCGCAAAATCCACCTCCCAAGTTCAAGTGATTCTCCTGCCTTAGCCTCCCGAGTAGCTGGACTACAGGCATGAGCCACCACGCCCAGCTAATTTTTGTATTTTTAGTAGAGATGGGGTTTTTCCATGTTGATCAGGCTGATCTCAAACTCAAACCTCAGGTGATCTGCCCGCTTTGGCCTCCCAAAGTGCTGGGATTACAGGTGTGAGCCACTGCGCCCGGCCTACTGCATTTATTTTTACTCACAAGTTCCAGCATATAATTCAGGCATCTTTGCATCTTGGACCCTTCTGTGTACAAAGTGGGGGCAATAGAAGTTTGATATGCCAGTCATAGTAGCCTTTGACCACAGTACCAGTTACTTGGGAGGCTGAGGCAGGAGGATCGCTTGAGCTCAGGAGTTTGAGTCCAGCCTGGGCAACATAGCAAGACACTGTCTCTGAAAAAAAAAGTTTGCCATATTGAATCATCAGTGTTGCAGGTCTCTCTCATTCATTACTGCCTTCTTCATTCGTTTCCTTCAATGGGGTTGTCTACTAAGGACAAAGCTGGGTTCTTTGGAGGGGAAATGAGGCAAGAAGTTCAGAATCAAGTGAGGGAAGACACAAGAGAAGGCCATGACCCCTGCTAGGACACAGAACATGCTTCATACTTCAGCAGAGGTGCAAACACTGTTGGGGCTGGGCATGGTGTGACTCACACCTGTAATTCTAGCATGTCAGGAGGCTGAATTGGGAGGACTGCTGAAGGCTAGGAGTTCAAGACCAGCCCAGGTAATAGAAAGAGACCTCGTCTCTACAAAAAATACAAAAATTAAAAAACCTGGCCAGGCGTGGTGGCTCACGCCTGTAATCCAAGCACTTTGGAGGCCAAGGTGGGCGGATCACCTGAGGTCGGGAGTTCAAGACCAGCCTGACCAACATGGTGAAACTCCGTCTTAAAAAAAAAAATAAGAAGAAGAAGAAAAAAAAAATTAAAAAACATAGCCAGGTCTTGCAGCATGCACTTGTGGTACCACCTACTCAGGGGCTGAGTCAGGATGATCACCTAAGCCCAAGAGGTGGAGGCTCCAGGGAGCCACAATCTTGCCACTCTTCTGCAGCCTGGGGTACAGAGTAAGATCCCGTCTCAAAGAACAAAGAAAAAGGAAAAAAATTACAAATAAAACACTGTTGCTTCCCAGAGTTTGGGGTGACTTTTTTTTTTTTTTTTTTAGTAAGGGTCTCACTGTGTCACCCAGCCTGGAGTGCAGTGGCAGGATCATGACTCACTGCAGCTTCAACCTTCCAGGGTCAGGTGATCCTTCAATAGTTCGGGGGCTGGGCGCAGTGCCTCACACCTGTAATGCCAGCACTTTGAGAGGACTAAGCAAGCAGATCATGAGGTCAGGAGTTCAAGACCAGCTAGCCAACATAGTGAAACCCCCATCTCCACTAAAAATACAAAATTAGCTGGGTGTGGTGGCACACACCTGTAGTCCCAGCTATTCAGAAGGCTGAGGCAAGAGAAATGCTTCAACCTGGGAGGTAGAGGTTGCAGTGAGCCGAGACCATGCCATTGCACTCCAGCCTGGGCGACAGAGTGAGACTTCATCTCAAAAAAAAAAATAGTTTGGGGTGACTGATTTTATTGGGGGTGATTGGGAAGCAGGAATTCTTCTTGGAAGGATCTTATGCAGCAGAAAAGGAAACTGTGGGGCTGAAGGGGCAAACAGCAGCCAGATTTGGGAAGGGCCACAGATGTGTCCCTTGGGAAAGACTGGACAGCTGCAAGGAAAAATTCTCCTCAAGAAAAAAAGGGGAAGGGGGCAAAATGAGTTGCTTTTCTAAAACGGTCTAACTCCCTGCAATGTCCTAGGGGAGAGGCATCAGAGAGCTGAAGTTTGGGGAAAAGGAGAACACTTCCTCCCACACTCAGATGCTGCTTAGAAAAGCACATGGAGCACAACTCTCTGGCATTTTTTTTTCTTTCTTTCTTTTTTTTTTTTTTTTGAGATGGAGTTTCACTCTTGTTGCCCAGGCTGGAGTGCAATGACGCAATGTTGGTTCACCGCAATGCCTGCCTCCCGGGTTCAAGCAATTCTCCTGCCTCAGCCTCCCAAGTAGCTGGGATTACAGGCAAGCATCACCATGCCCAGCTAATTTTGTATTTTTAGTAGATAAGGGGTTTCTCCATGTTGGTCAGGCTGGTCTTGAACTCCCGACCTCAGGTGATCTGCCTGCCTTGGCCTCCCAAAAGTGCTGGGATTATAGGCATGAGCCACCACGCCTGACAACTTTTCTTTTCTTTCTTTTTTTTTGAGACAGGGCCTTGCTCTGTCGCCCAGGCTGGACAGAGGCATGATCTTGGCTCACTGCAGCCTCGACCTCCCGGCTCAAGCGATCCTCCTGCCTCAGCCTCCAGAGTCGCTGGGACTACAGGTGTGTGCCACCATCTCTGCTTATTTTTTTATTTTAATTTTTGTAGAGACGAGGTCTTGCTATGTTGCCCAGGCTGGTCTGAAACTCCCGGGCTCAATCGATTCTCCAGCCTCGACATTTCAAAGTGCTGGGATTCCAGAGGGGTAGGGGTGCGGGTGGGGAAAAAAAGAAGTAAAGGGGTGAGGGGCGCCCATCTCCTGCCATCCTTCTCTGGAGAGAGGCGAGTGCTTTAAGTCCCAAATTCCTCCTGGAGGGAATAGGGGAGGCAGAAATTCCCCAAGTTATCTCCAGAAACAAAGGTGGAGGGGGGCGCACAGTCCCCATTTTCCTCTGATAAAGGAGGGACAGGGAAAGTGGCCCCCAAGAGTGCTTAGAAAAGGAGGGGATGCGCCCCAAATACTCCTCGGAAAAGGCGGTGGGCCCTGGATTCCCCAAACGCTCCTTAGGGATCCTGAACCCATCTTTATATAGGAAACAGAGATGGGGTCCCGAATCTACAAAATCATCGTGATCCCGGCAATTGTCCTCAGAAAAACGGACCGGGAAAAAAAAAAAAACGCAAACTCTCTCAGAAGAGGGGCCGGGGCAAGATTCCCAAAGATTCTCCTTAGAACGGGGGGCCATGGAAAAGAAGCCCGAAGCAGAGTCTTCTCAAGGAACGGGGGCCTGCGCCAGAATCTCCAAGATTCTCCTGGAGAGAGAGGGTCAAAGCCACAAGACAAGGCAGACACAGCGCGAGGCCACCGGACTCCCTCGGGAACACCGCCAGGCCACGACGCGCCCGGGCTCCTCCGAGGCACCGCCCGTCGCCCGGCGTAGCCTCCCCACGCCCGCCCGGCCCAGGCCGCCTCCAGTGCATTGTGGGTGGGGTGCCCCTGCAGAGCACTGCGGGGAACCCCCTGCCCAGCCAGCTGCCGGCCGCCGGGTGGCCCAGGCGATCCGCCCCCCGGGGTCCGAGCGAGCCGGCCACGAATTGACGCATCCCCCTAGGCCCCGCCCTCGCAGGGGTTCCCGCCCCGAAGATTAGGTCCCGCCCCCGCATGGCCTTGAGTGGCTCTGCGGCCCGCTCCTATCTGCCATTGGCAGGATGCCTGTCAGTCATTCCGTCCCACCTCTTCGGAGCCGCCCCGGCCGGCAGCGCGATCCCGAGAACCAGCCGGCCCGCGCACTCATTGGTCGTCATGCGCTGTCCGTCATGAAGCTGGTCACACCTTCTGTGGTGTGCGGGTCCTAGGAGTCCCGGCTGGACCTCATTGGCCTGTGGCGCCTTCACTCGGAGAGACGCGCCTCAACCCGGAAGTGTGCGAGGCGAAATCTGCCTAGCAACCGGGGAAGCCGGGCTGTGAAGCGGGCAATTTCAGTGTGAGACTGAGCGGCGAGACCGAGCGGCGGCTCCGAGCGCGGCGCGGCGCCTCCTCCCGCCCGGGGTCAGCGCCCCGGCGCGCGCACGCGCACCCTTGCAGCCCGAGCGCGCCCCGCGCCGCCCGCGCAGTCGGTCGGTCGGTCGGTCGTCCGTCCTGTCGCCGCCGCCACCGCCGCCGCCGCGGGCGCCACCTGAGGGAGTCGCCTCCACGGGACGCCACAGGACCTGACCGGACTGCGCCGCCCGAGACCGTCCCGTGGCCCGGCCGCCGTCGGCGGGGGCGCCGAGCAACTTCGGTGAGTGAGGGGCCGGCGCCGCTGGCGGGTCCCGGCTTCCGGTGTCCCGGGCTCTCTGGGGCTTCCGCTTCTCCCGCACCACCTTCGCCGAGCGGACTCTCTTCTTTACAGGAGCTCCCTCTCAGGGAAGCTCCATGCTCTGGGGCCCCCCCGCCTCTCCAGGGCCCCCCCGCCTCTCTAGGGGACCCCATCTCTCTAGGGGACCCTCGCCTCTCTTGGGGACCCCCGCCTCTCTAGGGACCCCCTCGCTTCTTCAGGGGACCACCGCTTCTCTAGGGGACCCCCATCTCTTGTAGACCCCGTCTCTCCAAGTAGAGGACCCTATCTTTCTAGCGACCTCTACCTCTCTAGGGGACTTTCTCCTCTAGGGGACCCCTGCCTCTCTAGAAGATCCCCGCCTCTCTAGGGAATCCCTGCCTCTCTAGAGGATCCCCCACCTTTTTAGGGGACCCCATCTGTCTAGGGGATCCCTGCCTCTTTAGGGGACCCTAGTCTCTCTAGGGGACCTGGTCTCTAGGGAACCCCCGCCTCTCTGAGGGGAGCCCCGTCTCTCTAGGCGACCCTGCTTCTCTGAGGGGACCCCTCTTATCTGGGGCTCCCTTTCTTCTCTGAGGACCCCTGCCAGAGGGAACCCCCATCTCGCTGAGGAATCCTGCCTTTGAGAGAAACTAATTCCTTTCTTTGGGGTGTCCCAACTCTTTGAGGAACCCCACTTATCTGAGGGGACTCCCTCCTCATAGGGTCCCTCTACTTTTCTGAGGAACCTACCCCTTTGAGGGACTCCTGCCTCCCTAGGGACCCTCTCCTATCTGAGGACCCCTGCCTCTGAGGGGTGTCCCTTTCTCTGAGGGACCCCTGCCTCTTTGAGGGGATCCCGCATCTCTCTGAGAGAACCTCTGCCTCTCTGAGGGTCCCCCTATCTCTGAGGGGCTCTGGACCAAGACCCTATCCTCACTCATCTAAGGAGACCTCTGCTTCTATTAGGGTATACTTTCTCTAGGGATCCCCCACCTTGTGGGGACCTCTGGGAAACCCCTGCTTCCCTGGGGGGACCCCTCTTTTCAGAAGACATTCCTGCTTCTTAGAGGAAGCCCTACTCCTCTGAGGAGACCTCCCCACCCCAGCTTCTCAGCTGGGTGGTCCCACACTTTTCTGACTTGTCCTCCTTTTTTTTTTTTTTCTTCTAAGACAGTCCTACTCTATCGCCCAGGCTGGAGTGTAATGGCTCACGGCACCCTCCACCTCCCGGGTTCAAGCAGCTCTCCTGCCTTAGCCTCCAGAGTAGCTGGGACTACAGGCACCTGCCACCATGCACAGCTAATTTTTGTATTTTTGTAGAGACGGAGTTTTACCACGTTGGCCAGACTGGTCTCGAACTCCTGACCTCAGGTGATCCACCTGCCTTAGCCTCCCAAAGTGCTAGATTACAGGTGTGAGCCACCTTGCTGGGTCCCCCTACTTTTTGATCAGTGCCTTCACTTTCCTGAGGGGGTCCCCTACTTCTTTGAAATGCCCATCTGACCGGATCCTTAGTTATCTGATGTATACCCCTACTTTACCAGTATCCTACTTTTCTATTTCTTCTGGGTCCCCTAATACTCTGTGGTTGCTGCAATTTTCTGAGAGGTCCCCAGTTTCCCCACAGGTTTTCCCCGTAACTTGTGATGTCTCAGTCCTGTAGGATCCTCATACCTCTGAAGTGTATCTCCCCTTTTCCAAGATATTTCTTCTCCTGATGGGAGACACTGTGGCTGTCTTCACTTCTTTGAGGGGTCCCTCTGAATTCTGTGGGCTTCCCTCCCACTTGCCTGAGGGCATTCCTTCTTTCGAGGTTTTCTTTCTGATTTTCTAAGGGGAAAACTATCCTTGGAGGCTTCACGTCAAGCTTCTCCTCTTTCTGTCTGTGGCACCCACTTCCCCCGACTGTGGAGGAGGAAAGCAGAAATGTACCCCACCTTCAGTCTTTGTTGCCACTCTAGGGGTATTCTCTGGACTTTTATCTCATTTTCCAGGGGCCTGGAGGATTTTCTGGCTGGAGAGGAAAGTGGGGGACAGAGAGGCAAAAAGCATGATTTCCTCATGTCCCTCTAAGACCTGCTAGATTTGGGGGAGCAGGAGTTGCTACTAGATGACCACCTTAGTTACTCCATTTTCCAGCCATGGGGCCATCAGAGTGTTGTCAGGCTTTTGTGACGGACGAAAGGGACAAGGCAGAAACATTGTCTCCCCATTATCACACTGTCAAGCTGTGGGACTGACCCACTTCCTGTCCCATCCCTCAGTCCTCCCTCTGCATAGTATAACTTAACCTTCCCTCCCCCTGCTGAAAAAAGAAAAAAATAAAAAGGAGAAGAAAACTCTCCTTCATCTCTTCCTGTTGCATTTTCTCTCCCGAGACCCCCTGATTCAACCCTCGATCAAATAGGATCCCCAGTTCATAGGCCACTTTGGTTTGAAAGACAGAGCAAGAAGCAGGAAATGGGTCACCTCAGATCCAGAAACAGTGGAAGGGAGGCAAGGGACAGGATTTGATGACATTTTTGTAAGTTTTAGGTGACTTCAGCCTGGCCCAAAAGGAACTTTTTACGTGGCATTTACAAATCTTGTATGTACTTTTTTTAATGGCCCACCCTGGATTCCAAGTTCACTCCAGTAGCTAATTTTATCTGCTTTGCCAAACGCAGAGCTCTGTGGAGCCCAAGTAGATGAATGCTGGCATTGAGAGATGGTCCAAAGGACAGGAATGAACTCAGTTTGAAACCTGAGTAACTTGTAACCACTTCGTGTCCACGCATAAGTCTCGAGCTAAAAGCGTGGGGAGAGTGTGACTGAAGCGGAGTTCTGAAATATAGGCTGCACTCGTGTTTGCGTTAGCATTTCAACAAGTTCTTTCCTCTGACTCCACTGGAACTGCAGTTCACTTTACAGTTTGACTGAGGGCAGTCTCTCTCTTGTTCCTTTCCATCTGGGTCTTGCTTAATTTGAGTCCTTTGTGAAGACTCCTGCCGAGGCTATAATTTGAGTTCTAAATCTGTCGGTGGACCATGTGGACACAAGTTTCAACTCGAGCTATTTTCTTCTGGGGAGAAGTGCTTGGAGACTTTCCTGGGCCCTCTGCTGCTGGGCTAAGTCAAGTCCAGGCAGGAGGCTGCGGCAGACCTGCTTGCTGTTCTCCTGCTTCTTCCTGGTCAGCTGTAGGCCCTGCCCTCAGGGGAAGGGAAAGATGGTGGGGAGCCTGGGGCTGAGATGAGGGTAGAGAAGTGCCGGCACATATTTACTATTTTATTTTTTTGAGACAGGATCTCACTTTGTCACTCAGGCTGGAGTGCAGTGGCGCAGTCTCGGCTCACTGCAACCTCTGCCCCATTGGCTTACATGATCCTCCCACCTCAGCCTCTGAAGTAGCCGGGGCCACAGGCGCATGCCACTGTGCCCGGCTATATTTTTGTATTTTTGGTAGAGATCGCGATCTTACCATGTTGCCCAGGCTGGTCTCGAACTCCTGAGCTCAAGTGGTCTGCCCGCCTCAGCCTCCCAAGGTGTTGGGATTATAGGCGTGAGCCACTGTGCCCTGCCTATTATTTTAAATAAAACCTGTAGGACCAGCAGATGGGATGTTAAAAAGAGAATGGGCAACTTTGAAGTCAGAAGGACCCAGTTCAGATTCTGGTGCCGCCCTTCTTAGTTGTGTGGCCTTGGACAAGTAATGGTACAAAATGGGCATGTCGTTAACTATTTGAGGGAGCACATGGCTGTGAATGTGTGTGAAGATGCTTACTCATGACAGGAGGTGCTTCCTAGATGGATGAATGAATGAATCCGACATGATGAACTGGAGGCGGGCAGCACAGCTCCTGACACACAGTTGCTGTGCAGTAAAGGCTGCTTGTTGTGCTCATGAGATGAGGGTCCTGGCCTGCACTCCCAGACGAGGAAGTGCTTGATATTCTGCCAAAGCTAAAAATGCCTGAAGAGAAAGAAACTTGGTATGTCTCTTGGAAAACCCACTCCCCCACTGAGTCTCTTAGCAAGAGTGTTCTGTGTTCTGATACCAGATGTGAGATGGATTTGCTGTGTGGCAGGGTGTTTGTGTTTCTCTTGGCCTTGGCATCTCCTCCTGTAAAATGGGGTAATTTGTGAATTAAGGGCAAGTAGGGAGATGTATTACTCTAATTAGACCACGAGGAAGATAGAAGATTATCATGAACTTGAAGAATTGTCGGAAGAAAAAAAATAGATGGAACTATGTAAACCTAAGGGGTCATATGCATATTATGAGACTGCTTGTGTGAGTGAGTCTTGCAGTTACCTGGTGAGTGATCTGTTCTTACACTTTAGAACCTTGAAAGAAGAACCGTCCCTTCATTGTAATAGATCAGATTTGGGGACAAAAGGCTGGGAAAGTGATGTACAAAGGCATTTGACGCCACACAATAATAGTACTTTGAGAGGGCCAGTGTGTGGCTTAGTGCCCACAAGGAGATCAGAATTCACCTCAAGCTCCCGAGGCCCAGAGGGCTTTGGAGATGCTAACTCAGCTTAGAGGGTGGAGTGGGGGGGCGGTGGAATAGAGGGGAGTGGACAGGACATTTAAAAATAATTTTTTTTGAGAGGATTTTTTTTCTTAACAATTAGTGAAAGCCATAGAACCATGGCTGGTGAATTAGGCCCAGCCTTCTTCACTTACTAGTATGGGAACAGATGGCATTCTGCCCCTGACGGCTAAAACCCAGGAGGAAATAATGGCTGGAAATCTGACTAGGCCCTGCTGTGCTGCTCCCATGTTTGAAGAGAAGGTTGTGTTTTTTGTTTGTTTTCTTCCTTGAAATATACCCTCTCCCTTCCTCCTTCCCTCCTTTCTCTTTTTTATACATGCATATACAGACACACACTGACTTTGGTATTGAAGCAAAGAAATATCCACCAATCTTAAATTTCTTTCAGTTCTTTGAAGGACAGTCATTCCATTACATGGGAAAGGAGCAAAATTTATTATATTTAAAAAAGTAAGAACTAAGGTAAACAACTTTAAAGAGACCACTCTCCCTTTGAAATTATGCTGTCTCTTGTGTGCCATAGCCTTCACTCTGGTGGATGGTGGCGCCACCACCAAGTCTCTGTCTAACAGGAAGTTTCTTAAACTTTTTTTAATTGAAGGATCCTTACAGCAATAAAAAACCTTGGATAGTTAGAAATGGTATTGATCTAGGTACATTTATTAGATGTAATGTAACGTGGTTATCTGTTGGTGGGCAGCTCTAAAAGGCATGTGGATCCAAACACTGCCCAGCTTCTAACTCTGGACAATAAAAACTGTTGATTTATGGAACTGAAATAGCTAGGGAAGTCAGGGTTTCCTTCCTGTTGGAGACAGCACTGGGGGCATTAAATCCCTGTGGGATCTTGATGATAAGAAATAAGCTGACCTCTTTTGGAATTGGGAAATAACTACTGTATCAAGTGGTTCCATCCAAATGAATGGATGGTGTTATTTTTAATTTCTAGTATTAAGTTCGGCTTTATCCTCTCTGAAACTTGACTGCCTTTGTTTATACTGCTGTAACTTTTGAATAAGAGTTTTTTTTGTTTTTTTTTTTGTTTGTTTGTTTGTTTGTTTTTTTGTTTTTTTTTTTGAGACAGGGTCTCACGGTCTGTCATCCAGGCTGGAGTGCAGTGGTGCAATTACAGCCCACTGCAGCCTCGACTTCGAGGCTCAAGTCATCCTCCCACCTCAGCCTCTTGAGTAGCTGGGACTACAGGCACGTGCCACCATGCCCTGCCAATTTTGTAATTTCTGTAGAGACAGGGTGTTGCTATGTTGCCTAGGCTAGTCTTGAACCTCTGGGTTCAAGTGATTCTCTCACTTTAGCCTCCCAAAGTGTTGGGATTACAGGTGTGAGCTACCCAGGCTGGAGTGCAGTGGCATGATCTCGGCTCACTGCAACCTCCGCCTCCTGGGTTCTAGCGATTCTCTGCCTCAGCCTCCCTAGTAGCTGGGATTACAGGTGCCTGCAACCATGCCTGGCTAATTTTTGTATTTTTAATAGAGCCGGGGTTTCACCATCTTGGCCAGGCTGGCCTTGAACTCCTGATCTCGTGATCCACCCACCTCGGCCTCCCAAAGTGCTGGGATTACAGGCTTGAGCCATCACACCCGGCCAAGTTCATTCTTTTAAATTGGTTTATAAGGGGCCGGGCACTATGGCTTAGGCCTGTAACCCCTAGCACTTTGGAAGGCTGAGGCGGGCAGATCACTTGAGGTCAGGACTTTGAGACTAGCCTGGCCAAAATGGTGAAATTCTGTCTCTACTAAAAATCCAAAAATTAGTTGGTTGTGGTGGCATATGCCTGTAATCCCAGCTACTCGGGAGGCTGAGGCACAAGAATCGCTTGAGCCCGAGAGGCGGAGGTTGCAGTGAGCTGAGATCGAGCCACACTGCACTCCAGCCTGAGTGACACTGTAAAAAATAATTGGCTTATAAGGGACAAGTGAACACTCAAATAAGAGCTTTACTTGTGTGGCCATAAGATACAGTGTGTGTGTTTTCTTTTTTTTTTTTCTCTTTTTTCTTTAAAGACAGAGTTTCACCATGTTGGTCAGGCTGGTCTTGAACTCCCGACCTCAGGTGATCCGCCCGCCTCGGCCTCCCAGAGTGCTGAGATTATAGGCGTGAGCCACTGCGCCCGGCCCCGTGTGTGTGTTTTCTAGTGCAATTTACATTAACAATTAGAAAGTGCTAAATCTTCTGGCCCATGTAACTTCTATGCCAGCAAATAATTCAGGAATAAACATTCTCATGCCGAAGATGAAACGTTTTCATGGTGGGTGATGGGGGTCTGGCAGTGAGCAGGACTGACGCAGTTGGCCTTCCAGCAGCTTACATCTTAGTTGAAAATGAGTAAACAAGCAAATGCATAAAAGAATATTGTGGGGTTTCTTTAGAATATCCCTAAGTGCTGCAGCTACCCTCATTGGGAGCTTCAGGTGGAGCTTCTTGGAGGTTTAGAAGTGAAACCTCACTACCTCTTTAATTTCCTCACTGGGCTCCTGCTTCCTGTCTCTGAAAGGAGACCGAAATGATGGCATTTTCCCACTTGATTGTTGGTAATAGTTGGTTGAGGACCACTGTGGCTGTCATCTTGGAGAAACGAGAGAAACTGGGATGGTTGTGGCAGGGAGCATTTTCAGGTTCTTCCTTCTGTTGTTTTTTTTTTGTTTTTGTTTTTTGGAGAC
>CAUYLG010054984.1:0-18807 GCA_963573385.1 Cacajao melanocephalus
AAAAGTGACCATACAATTGGAAGTAAATCGCTCTTCAGCAATTGCATAGCATTTCACAGACTTAAATGAAATATTGGTTGGCTGTTTGTTTGTTATTTTCTTCCTTTATTCCTTCCTGTCTCCATTGTTAAGCACAATTATTGGCATAAAAGAGGTCTTTAATACCTATTTTTAGATTGCATTTCAGCCTGGGCAATAGAGCAAGACTCCTGTTCTCTCTCCCTCTTTTTCTTCCTCTTTCTTTATTTCATAAAAAAAAAAAATGGAGCAGTAAGAATCATGTAAACTTTTAGTCTAAGTCTTTAAAGGCTGTATTAAAGTTAAAACTATTATAATAAAAAAATAGAGTCAGTACAGATACTGTATCATAATTTTGACTGGTTAAAAGAAAACTGTAGTGCTGCTAGAAATTTGTATCACATACGGCTTATAATTGCTAAAACTAGTAATAATTTTTTTGGTGGGACGAAAGAGAGCTGGACTACTTAACTCCGTTTGTAAGCCTTAGGTTTACAGAAGAGACTCACAAACAGTCCCATTAAAAACTGGGCAAAGAACACGAACAGACATTTCTCAAGAGGAGAAATACAAGCGGCCAACAAACGTGAAAAAAAAATGCTCAGCAGAGCTAATCATCCGAGAAATGCAAATTAAAACTACACTGAGATACTATCTTACACCACTCAGAACAGCTATTATTAAAAAGTTAAAAAACAACAGATGTTAGTTAACATGGATGCAGAGAAAAGGGAGTGCTCACACGCTGTTGATGGGGATTTAAATTAGTTCAACCTCTGTGGGAAACAGGAGCTATCTCAAAGAAATAAAAAGAAAACTACCATTCAATCCTGTAATCCCACTACCCAAAGAAAAAGAGATCATTCTATAAAAAAGACACCTGAACTCGTATGTTTATTGCAGCACTATTTACAATATCAAAGTCATGAAACCAACCTAAGTGTCCACTTATAGTTGATTGGATAAAGAAAATATGGTATATGTACACTACGGACTACTATGCAGCCATAAAAAAAGAACCAAATCATGTCCTTTGCAGCAAACTAGATGAAGCTATAGGCCATCATCTTAAGTGAACTAACACGGAAGCAGAAAGTCAAATATCACATGTTCTCAGTTATAAGTGGAAGCCAAGCTACACAAATGGTATACATGGACATCAGGATGGAGAAAACAGGCTCTAGGTACTCCAAAAGAGAGGAGGTTGGGAGGTAAGTAAGGCGTAAAAAGTTACCTACTGGGTACAATGCCCAATATGTGGATCATGGTACACTAGAAACCTGACCCCTACCATTACACATGTAATCACCATGTAATAAAAAGCACATGTACCCTCAGACTCCAAAATAAAATAATTTTAAAAGAACACACAAAAACGTCTAAGATTACCCAAAAGATAGGTCAGTCTTATAACGGCTTGTGGAGACGACCATTCTCAATGTCTAGACTTTTTTCTGACTCTGAATTTATTCTTATCCCTTGAGTTCCTTATAAATTACTGCAAGTCTAGATTCTCAAAATACTGTCAAAGCATATATTCAAAACCAGCATAATCCTTTGAACCACCCATGAGTATATATTAATGATAAGAGAGAAGTCTATCCTTATATAAACTATTGAAACTATTTGTTTACCTTTCTCACGTCCATTCATATTCAGCTCCCTAAACCCCTGGCCACTAACTACTATGCAAATTCTGAAAGTTGATGAAGCTAAAGTCATTCCATCTGCCAACAACAGTTTTGAGATTGTTAACAAGAGAAAAGTAGAAAGTCTGAAAGAAAAGATTGTGACTGAGCTAAAGAGAACTCAAACTTAGAAACAAATTAAATGGGCAGTGTTTCAAAAAAACCAAAACGAAGGGTAACAAAGAAAATTAAATTTAAAATAATAACTGGATTACTTGTTAACACAGAGGATAAATGCTTGAGGGGATGGATATCTTATTTACCCAGATGTGATTATCAGGCATTGCATGCCTGTATTAAAATATTTCATGTACCTCATAAATATATACACCTACTATGTAATCACAAAAATTAAAAATTAAAAAAAAAAAGAAAAAGAGAAACAACATTGGGGTGGGCATGGTGGCTCATGCCTGTATTCCAGCATTTTCGGACGCCAAGGCAGGAAGATTACTTGAAGCTAGGAGTTCAAGATCAGCCTGGGCAATAAAGCAAGATCCCATCTCTACAAAACGAAACAAAACAAAACAAAACACAAAACAAAACAATCAGCCATGGTGGTACAAGCCTGCAGTTCCCGGTACTTGGGAGGCTAGGCGGGAGGATTATTTGAGCCCAGGAGTTTGAGGTTGCAGTCAGCTATGATTGTGCACTGCACTCTTGCCTCCAGACACAGTAAGATTCCATTTCAAGGAAAAAAAGAGAAATTAAGATCAGATTTAAGATTAGATTTAGGCTTCTGAATATTATCCTCAATTCCATATCATCATATGTTCTCTTTACACAAAAAGAATATAAAATAACCTTTAACCTACTTAGAGTAATTGGAACCCTATGTTAGAAGAGAATGTACAGTTGAAATAACCTCAAATCTCGTAGGGAAATGGTGCTAGAGTACTATTGGGCCCTTTATAGAGTCTTGTCATTACCTGCAATCATCTAAAATTTATTACTTTCATTTGCTCAAAAAATTTTATAAACTATGTCTTCTATATAAGGTACTGTGTTATAAGTTTAGGATAAAAAGATGAACAGATATAGTTCCTGACTTCAAGGATCTTACAATATAATTAGAGAATCAAAATAATAATGTAAAGAAAGAAGCTACTATTTACTAAAAGGTCTACATTGTGCCAAGTACATGTGTTATTTCTATCATTTTCTAAAACAGTTTCAGACAGCTTTATTGAGGTATAACTGAACTACAATAAAGTGTACATATTTAATATAGCTGGGCTTTATGCTCAGCACACAATTAGTTTGAAACTTATCCATGTTGTTGTGTCTAATCAATAATTCACTCTATTTTATTGCTGGGTAGTATTCCACTGAAAGAATATACTATAATTTCTTTATGCATTCATCTATCAATAAATGTCCAAATTATTATTATTTTTTTTTTGCTATTATAAAAGATGCTGTGAACATTCAGGTGCACATCTTTGTATAAATACATTCTTTCATATCTCTTGGATAAATATCTAGAATTGAAATGGCTAAGTCATATGGCAAATATATGTTTAACTTTTTAAGAAACTACCAAGCTATTTCCAAAGTAGGATATGAGAGTTACAGTTGTTCTACATCCCAGTCATCACTTCGTAGAGTCAGTCTTCTTAATTTCAAAATTCTAGTAGGTGTGTAGCGGTATCTCATTGCAGTCTATGTTTCCCTAATGAATAATGGTGTTGAGCATCTTTTCATATACTGATTATCCATATATCTTCCTTGGTAAAATGGATGTCCAAGTCTTTTGCCAATTTTTATTAGATTGTTTTCTCAAAATTGAGTTTTCAGAGTTCTTTATTTTAACAAAAGTAATATTATTTCATACACAGTCTGCAAATTTTATATGCAAAATCCAGTTGGACTTTTGATGTAAATCCCCCTCTGCTCCCCTGCCTCCTCCTCCTGTTGCTGTTTCTATTGCTTCTTCTTCAGGATCTGGCTCTGTCATCTAGGCTGGAGTGCAGTGGCAGGATAGTAGCTCACTGAAGTTCAAACTCCTGAGCTCAAGGGATCTGCCGGCCTTGGTCTCCCAAAGTGCTGGGATTACAGACATGAACCACCATACTCTGCCAATTTCCTCTTTTAGGAATCATGCTTCTTTTGGTGGTATATTTAAGAAATCTTTACCTAATCTGGATTAACAAAGATCTGTCCTGTATTTATACCTAGAAGTTTTATAGTTTTGTTTTACATTAAATTCTATGAATCACTTTCAGTTAATTTTTTTAATACAGTGCAAGTTGTGCACTAAAAACCTTTTTTATTTGGGTACTATATATGGCTATCCAACTGTTCCAGTACCATCTGTGGAAAAGACTATCTTTTCTCCACTCAACTGACTTGGCATTTTTCTCAAAAATCAATTTACCATATATACACATATACATGATGAGTCTCTTTCTAGACTCTAATTCTGGTCCATTGATCTATTTATCAATAGTGATGCCAATACTGATGTCAATAGTGATGCCAATCTGTCTTGATTATTATTGCTTTATATTAACTCTTGAAATCAGATAGAGTAATTCCTCTAACTTGCTTTTTTCAATGCAGTTTGGCTCTTCTAGCTCCTTTGCATTCCCAATTTTTAGAATAAAGTTGTCCATTTATTTTTTTAAAAGACCTGCTGGGAGCATGCATGGGACTGAACCAACTCTACACATCAATCTGGGGAGAACTGACATCTTAACATTACTAAGTTTTAGCCTGGTTTATCTTTTTCCATCATTTTTACCTGCTAATGTCTTTATATACTTAGTGTATTTTTTTAAGTAAGTAGCATGTAGTTGAATCTTGCTTTATTTTACAATCTGAAAAACTGCTTTATAACTGAATTGCTTAGACCAACATATGCTTACTATAATTATTAATCTACCACATTGCAATTTACTTTTCTGCCTTCTCATATATATATATATATATATATATTTTTTTTTTTTTTTTTTTTTTTTTGAGACAGAATCTCACTCTGTCACCCAGGCTGGAGTGCAGTGGCGCAATCTTGACTCACTGCAACCTCTGTCTCCTGGGTTCAAGTGATTCTCTACCTTAGCCTCCTGAGTAGCTGGGACTACAGGTGCCTGCCACCATGCCCGGCTAATTTTTTTTTTTTTTTGTATTTTTTAGTAGAGATGGGGGTTTTACCACATTGGCCAGGCTGGTCTTAAACTCCTGACCTTAGGTGATCTGCCTGCCTTGGCCTCCTAAAGTGCTGGGATTACAAGCATGAGCCACCACACCCAGCCAGAAATCTCTATAATCTTTAATAAGTGGTTTCAGCAAATTTATTTTTAATACTATTCTAAAAGGGAATTCTAAAAGAAGCTAATGTTTTTGCAAAATTATTCCAAAATATCTAACACACATCAAATATGGTATTGCATGTACAGTTACATATTATACAAGTGTCTGAAATTTACTACTAAATGCTAAATTTTGATTTGTTAAGAATGTTAAGTCTTCCAAATACAGCCCCTTTTCCCTTATCATATCTCTAGGTATCTTTACCAGTATGAAATGTATGACTCTATCTATATCCAAATTAGAATCTGTTTTACAAGAATTACTACACTATAGTGTAGGTGTGAGCCACTGTGCCTGGCCTAGATTGGGTATTTTATAATGCTATTTTATATTCCTTGTTGGCTTATTAGTCATAATTCTTCATTATACCACTTCTTCAATACTACCAAAACCTTAACAATTCTCCTTTCATTTCTCCCCTCCAAGCTTCCTTAGTATTAGTGTCATTGTTGTCATATATTGCTATAAATTCCACAAAACAGTGTTGTTGATGCTTTAAGAAGTTATCTTTTAAAGAGACGTATTTACCCATGTGGTTAGCATTTCCATCACTCTCTATTCTCTTACGTTAACCCAGGTTTTCATCTGGTATCATTTTCCTAATGCTAAAAAGGCACCCAGTGACATTTCTTGTTGTGCAGGCTATTTGGTGATGAGTTGTTTCAGTTTTTGTGTGTCTTTTAAAAAATATTCATTTGGCCTTCATTTTTGAAAGACATTCTCTCAAGGCACAGAATTCAAATTTTATAAAATGTTTCTTTTGGTCTTTTAATGATGTCACTTTACTGTCTGTGGTTTGTATTGTTTCCAATGAAAAATCTGCTTTCATACATATTTGCACTCCTCTGTGCATAATAGTAAGTATATATTTTTCTCTGCTTTTAAGATTTTCTTCCCATAACTGGTATTAAAAAGCAATTTAATTATGATATGACGATGTAATTTCATTCATCATTCATCTTTTCTTTTTTTTTTTTTTTTGAGACAGAGTCTCACTCTGTTGGCCAGGGTGGAGTGCAATGGCATGATCTCAGCTCACTACAACCTTAGCCTCATGGGTTCAAGAAATTCTCCTGCTTCAGCCTCCCAAGTAGCTGAGATTACTGGCACATGCCACCATGCCTTGCTAATTTTTATATATTTTGTAGAGTCGGGGTTTTACCATGTTGGCCTGACCTCAAGTGATCTACCCACCTCAGCCTCCCAAACTGCTGGGATTACAGACATAAGCCACCATGCTCAGCCTCATTCATCTTTTTTTGTGTGTATGTTTGGGGTTCACTGAGCTTCTTGAGTCTGTTGATTTATAGTTTTTATCAAATTTGGAAAATTTCCAGTCATTATTCATTTTTTCTGCTGCTTCCTTTCCTTTCCTTTGGCAACTCCAATTACATGTATATTGTATGGTTGGCTACGTAAAGTTGTACAATTCACAAATGCTCTTCTTTTTTAAGCCTTCTTTTTCTCTCTAGTTTCATTTTAGATAGTTCCTTTTGCTAGGTCTTCTAGCTCACTAATCCATTTTCTTCAATGTATCATATCCCCTAATCTTATCCAGTGTATTTTTCATCTCAGCTGTATAGCCTTTGTGTCTAGAACTTTTTTTTTAATAGTTTCCATGTCTCTACTTAATACGTTCACTCCTTCTAGTACAGCTCTCTGATCAGGTGCTATACAGTTATAATAACTCTATTAATAATGCCCTTGTCTACTAAATCTATCACTGTGTCAATTCTGGGTCAGTTTCACCTGATTTTTCTCTTTAACATATGGTGTATTTTCTTGCTTTCTCTTTAATATGTTATATTTTCTCACCTTTGGTCATTTTTGATAGGATGTCAGACATTTTATTGTGTCAGTACCGGATATTTCGGTATCCCTATAAGTAGACTTGGAATTTTGTTCTACGATGCAGTTAAAGTACTTGGAAAGTAGTTTGATCACTTTGCATCCTGCTTTGTTAGGCAGGACCAGAACAGCTTTACATCTATAATTTCCTCCCAGTATTAAGGGAAGACAGTTTTTAGTACTCTATTTTAAACACTATGAAGGCTGTTGAGAACAGAAATTGTTCTCAACTCTGTGTGAGTAGCAGTTATTGTTCCCACTAATCATTTCAGGTGCCCAAGCTTCAGTTTCCTCTTATGCATGTACTGATTAGTAGTCTGCTAGATACTCAAGGGGCACCCTGTGAAGATCTGCAGCTCACTCCTCTCTGGTAACGTGTTCTGTGAATCCCAGATGCTTTGGCCTCCCTGGTCTCACTGCTCCACCTTCTCAACTCAAGGAGACCACCAGGCTCTGCCTGTGTTTCTCCTCTTTGTAGCATGATCTAGAAACTTTCTCTACTAGGCAATCATAGGAATCATCTCATTTTTCCCATCTCTCAGGAATCATCATCCTTCATATTTAATGCTCACTGTCTTGAGAGCTGTTTTTTCAAATATTTTGTCAAGTTTTCTAGTTGTTTCAAGTTGGAGAGTAAATATGGTCCTTGTTACTCCATCATGACTGGAAGCTGCGGTCTATCACTTCTTCTAATACTGACAATAATCTTGTGAAGTAAAATAACTTGCTGAAAGTCACATAGCCATGCATGTTAATAAAAATATATTATCTCTGTGCATTGGTCTGTTTTCGTGCAGCTGATAAAGACAAACCCGAAACCGGGAACAAAAAGTTTAATTGGACTTATGGTTCCACATGGCTAGGGAGGCCTCAGAATCCTGGCAAGATGTGAAAGACACTTCTTACATGGTGGTGGCAAGAGAAAAATGAGGAGGAAGCAAAAGCAGAAACCCCTGATCAGCTCATCAGATCAGGTGAGACTTATTCATTATCATGATTCAATCATGATAGTGATTCAATTACTTCCCCCCTCTCTGGGTCCCTCCCACAACATGTGGGAATTCTGGGAGATACAATTCAAGTAGAGATTTGGTGGGGACACAGCCATACCATATCATTCCGCCCTGGCCCCTCCAAATCTCATGTCCTCACATTTCAAAACCAACAATGTCTTCCCAACAGTCCCCCAAAGTCTTAACACACTTCAGCATTAACCCAAAAGTCTACAGTCCAAAGTCTCATCTGAGACAAAGCAAGTTCCTTCCGCCTATAAGCCTGAAAAATCAAAAGCAAGCTAGTTACTTCCCAGATACAATGGGGGTACAGGTATACGGTAAATACAACCATTCCAAATGGGAGAAACCGGCCAAAACAAAGGGGTTACTGGGCCCACACAAGTCCAAAATCCAGCAGGGCAGTCAAACTTTAAAGCTCCAAAATTATGTCCTTTAACTCCAGGTCTCACATTCAGATTATGCTGATGCAAGAGGTGGGTTCTGACAGTCTTGGGCAGCTCTGCCCTTGTGACTTTGCAGGGTACATTCTCCTTCCTGGCTGCTTTCACGGGCTGGCACTGAGTGTCTTCAGCTTTTCCACGTGCGCGGTTCAAGCTGTCAGTAGATCTACCATTCAGGGGCCTGGAGGATGGTAGTCCTCTTCTCACAGATCTACTAGGCAACACCCCACTAGGGACTCTGTGTGGGGGCTCTGACCTTACATTTCCCTTCTGCACTGCCGTAGCAGAGGTTCTCCATGAGGGTCCTGCTCCTGCAGCAAACTTGCCTGGGCCACCAAGCATTTCCATACACCTTCTGAAATCTAGGTAGAGGTTCCCAACCTCAATTCTTGACTTCTGTGCACCTGCAGGCTTAACATCACATAGAAGCTGCCAGGGCTTGGGGCTTCCACCCTCTGAAGCCACAGCCCGAGATGTGTGTTGGCCCTTTTCAGCCATGGCTGGAGTACCTAGGACACAGAGCACCAAGTCCCTAGGCTGCACACAGCACAGGGAACTGGGCCCTGCCCACAAAACCACTTTTTCCTACTGGGCCTCTGGGCCTGTGGTGAGAGGGGCTGCCATGAAGGTCTCTGACATAGCCTGAAGATATTTTCCCCATGGTCTTGGGGATTAACATTAGGATCTTTGCTACTTATGCACATTTCTTCAGCCAGCTTGAATTTCCCCCTATACAACGGTCTTTTTCTACTGCATAGTCAAGCTGCAAATTTTCTAAACTTTTATGCTGTGTTTCCCTTTTAAACCTGAATGCCTTTAACAGTACCCAAGTCACCTCTTGAATGTTTTGCTGCTTAGAAATTTCTTCCACCAGATACCCTAAATTATCCACACATCTCTAGGGTGGGGGCAAAATGCTGCCAGTCTCTTTGCTAAAATGTAACAAGAGTCACCTTTGCTCCAGTTCCCAACAAGTTCCTCATCTCCATGTGAGACCACCTTAGCCTGGATTTTATTGTCCATATCGCTATCAATATTTTGGGCAAAGCCATTCAACAAGTCTCTAGGGAGTTCCAAACCTTCCTACATTTTCCTCCACAGGCGGCACTGTTCCAATCTCTGCCTGTCACCCAGTTCGAAAGTCATTTCCATATTTTTGGGTATCTTTTCAGCAATGCCCTACTCTATTGGTACCAATTTACTGTATTTGTATGTTTTCAAGCTGCTGATAAAGACATAACCGAAACTGGGAACAGAAGGAGGTTTAATTGGTCTTACAGTTTCACATGGCTGGGGAGGTCTCAAAATCATGGCAGGAGGCAAAAGGCACTTCTTTTTTTCTTTTTTTTCTTTTTTGAGACAGAGTTTCACTCTGTTGCCCAGGCAACTTCCACCTTCCGGGTTCAAGCAATTCTCCTGCCTCAGCCTCCTGAGTAGCCAGGATTACAGGTGCATGCCACCATGCCCAGCTAATTTTTTATTTTTAGTACAGATAGGTTTCACCATGTTGGTCAGGCTGGTCAGGAACTCCCGACCTTGTGATCCGCCCGCCTTAGCCTCCCAAAGTGCTGGCATTACAGGCACGAGCCACTGAGCCTGGTCAGGCACTTCTTACACGGCAGCGGCAAGAGAAAAGTGAGGAGGAAGCAAAAACAGAAACCCCTGATAAATCCATCAGATCTTGTGAGACTTATTCACTATGACGAGAACAGCACAGGAAAGACCAGTTCCCATGATTCAATTACCTCCCCCTGGGTCCCTCTCACAACATGTGGGAATTCTGGGAGATACAATTCAAGTTGAGATCTGGTGGGGACAGAGCCAAACCATATCACTCTACATATAAATGTATACGTTGCCTCTGTCTCCACAACCTCCTGTTCCTAGCTAACGAGTATTCTTTCAATGCTCAGCTCAAGGAACATCACTTCTACAAAATCTCATCAGTTTTAGCTTATTTTCTCCCTCTCTTCTGATGATTACATTTTCCTGATCTATGTTTCTGTAATGTCCTAGGGAAACATGTATCAGCACACTTACCACTTTCAGTTTAATTAATCGTTTTGTTGTCTATCTTTTCTACCAGGCTATGAGCTTTTTGAAAGCAACAACTGTCTTATATTTCTGTATCATCAGCACCTAGGAGAGTGCCTAAAATACAGTTGGTGATCAGTAAGTATACATTTGAAATAAACTTCCTTGTAAATTGTAAAATCCTCCTTAGTGTCACATATAATTTACTTTTGAATTATCAATTTCACTGAAATCCATCTCTTAGGAAGAATTTTTCCAATTCAAAGAGGTGGATGTTTGAGGGAATTATAATGGTATAAGAGAAATTACAACACGTACTAATAATAAACCATGTACTCTACATTATAAATAAGTTAATTAATCAAACCATTTGGTAATAAAATGGTAATTCTTAAAGTGATCTCATGAGCTCCAAATGCACATAAGTGATAACTTCTATATGCCATATCTGTCCCAGACAACATAACAGACATTCCCGAAATAGAACATTAGCTACCTGAAAAATAATATCATTTTTGAAAAAATATAATAGCTGTTATTTATTGTACGCTTATAATGTTCCAGATCCCATGCTAAACATTTTACATACCTCATTTAACAAAATTCTCACAACATTCCTAACAAGGCAGGCATTCTTATTGCTATCTTTTAGAGGAAGAATAAATTACCTTAAATGACAAAACTGACAAGGTGGCAGAACTTTAATTCAGATCACAAAATCTAAGTCCTTAATAACACTACACTGCTTACAACAGCTTGAGATCCATTTGCTTATTAACTTTCACAGGGAAAAAAAGATAAATCTAATCATTTGTAATTGCCAGAAAAGGCTATGCAGAGTTAAAACTAAATTCTCTTTAGTCTTTGGATGCTACCATTAACAGCCTTAAAGGTTGTGAGCACCATCTAAAAAGCTAATTTTAATCAAGCTTTCTCAGATGCACAATTTTAAAAAATACTAAACATATCTGCAGTATAGGTACTATGCAGTTTCCTTTAAGGTAAATGTAATCTCACTATGACAGAGACACATATCAACAGCTTATCGTATTTCTAGCTACATTTCATTTTAACAGTTACTGTAATTCTATCTCTTAGGATCAAGGTCTAAGCTGGAGATATTACAAATAGCTCAAAAGTAGATTTATCTTGCCTCTAGAACTTAGTACCAAGTTGGTTTAAATAAAAACCAAAAGAAAAGAAAAAACCCAAGAACATGTTTTCTATTCTTGATAGCAAATTCATCTTAAGAGTTTTATCAAACATTTTCTCTGAACAGTTTAAGGAGTTTGCAAAAAAAAAAAAAAGTTATTTAGTATCTGTCTTTATTAAAAACCAGAGAAAAATACCATTTTATATATGTACTATGAGGATGTTAAACTATAAAGGTGAAACTGAACCAAAGGTTACAACATCCTTGAGGACTTGAGAGCCCATATTCATGATCCAATACTATTACCTGCTAAATGATGCTGCTTGTATACTATATAAATACATACCAATACAAAAGCCTCAGCATCGAATGAATTAAGAGCGGACTTAAAATTTAGAATAATAATTCAATCTATCACAGATTTTATACAGATTAAATGTAATCATTCTCCATGTAATAATCATAAAATGAAAACTCAGTAAAGCATTAGCTATTAAATTATTTCAGATTTTTGGAGAAAAGTGCTTCATGAGGGTATAACGAACGTAAGATTTTACATCAAGGCTACCTGTTTAGTCAGGAGAATAGATAGCATAGTTACTAAGTAAGGTTCAGTCAGGATTAGTAGGTTTTAGAACGTAGGAAGGACTTAACATAACGGAGGTATCTTGTTTAGGTCAAAACTGATCCGTACAGGCAGATTCAGTGCTAACAATATGTTAGGAATACAGAGAGGGAAGAAAGGGGAATTAATTATTCTACCACCTCTCCAGCAATGTCTATTCTGGACAACTTGTACCCACTATGATCATAGATTTGCAGGAACTCATCGTCATTCCCCTATTATGTATGTAAAGAGATGGAAGCTCAGCATTAAGAAGGAAGGACCATGAGCTCACACAGCATTTCAGAGCAGCTCTCAGATTGGCCGTTCTCCCTGTCCTGTTACTCAGCCTGAGATTCTTTTACCCCATGCTTTATACAAAGATTAAAATGCTGATGTGGGATTAGGGACAGAAAATAGGGATCACATGGGACTGATTTTAGTTGGAAGTCCAGATGATGACTGTCTTCATGATAGCAAGTACTTCTGCAGCCCCACTCAGGAGGAAGGAGGTGGAATGAGGATGTGGAATGTCTTCGCTCTCCGGGTGGGAAGCGGGACACTCCTACAACTTCCTGCAGGTCTTTCGCACATGGCAGAGGACTTGTTCTTCATAAGAGCAGCATTGGTGAGGCCAGAGGGCCTGTTAAGACACAGGATCATAAATGTGGTTCTTCTTACCCTGCTTTGTCTTGGGTCCTATCTATGCCAGATAACTCAGGCACAGAAGGGAAATCTCCCCCTTATCACAGCTCTGCTTGGGTCTTATTACAGCTCTGCCTGGCTCCATGATTTCATTTAACAAGCCTGTAAACAGCCATTTGTCAAGGGCCATCAGAAACTGAAACGTATAGGATATGTAAAATGGAAAGCCCTGAGCCCTCCAACAGAAATCAATCACTGTGGGAAGATGAACAAAAGAAATATCACAGAGATTCTACCAGATAGGTCAGGACTGTTACTACTGAAGCAGAGACCACTAATCTGAGTTCAGTGAAGCTCTGAAGCTGGTGACCACAACTTATGATAACCCCTTTCTCTCAATCATACCAGGCACTGAGGTGGCATCAGGAGAGAATATGAAGTTACAGTGTTTCTCAAAATTTGAATTTGGTTTTATTCTC
Source organism: Cacajao melanocephalus (assembly GCA_963573385.1). Taxonomy (NCBI): domain Eukaryota; kingdom Metazoa; phylum Chordata; class Mammalia; order Primates; family Pitheciidae; genus Cacajao; species Cacajao melanocephalus. The sequence continues at coordinate 13,238 of CAUYLG010054984.1, forward strand.
ACCAAAGAAGATAGATTTCACACCACCAAGAACCAAAGCTCCACATCCCAGGGAAATGAACACAAGGCTGTCTTCCTTATGTACCATTTCACCTCCACATGGGCAGGGACCTACAGATGCTTCAGTGTCATGAGCAATGACCCCAATGTGTGGTCTCATCCCAGTGACCCTCTGGAGCTGGAGGTCAAAGAATTTCCTGGCAATCCCACGGAGCCTAGCTATTCAATTGCCTTACCTCACAACCAAAACCGCCCAGAGGAATCCCCGAACATTATGATTGTCATCCCCACCTCACCCTCATCTTCATCCTCCACCACTGCAAAACCAAAAACAATGTTACCAGGAAAGAAAGGCAGCCCGAGGCTGGACCAATGAATGGACAGGCCTCTGAAGCTGTAGGACCACAGGATTTCATCTATTCCCAGATGACCTTCAGTGCCCTTACTCAGAGGACAACTGTAGCATGTTCCTCATTGCTCAGGCAGGCAAAGACAAGTGAGTAGGCACAATCTGCCCTAAGATAAGTAATGTGTCAGTACAGAGCATATCATTTGGGCAGTAGAGCTTACAGTTGCAGATTAAATGAGTCCTCCTCCGGAATTGCTGCTTCTAAATCTCTGGCAGTCAGCCTGACTGAGAGGATGCTACTGTGCACTTAATCTAGAGGCCTCAAGAATAAAGTTCCAGAATCTGTACTATCATTGCCCAATAACTCCCAAGACCCTTCCAAAGGTATCAAAAGAACGATATGGTAATTTTTCATAGATTCTAACTATTGATAGATTAAACAAATTACTTTGGAGAAAAACAAAACACCAAATACACAGCTGTATTTATTGTTTACAAATTATCTATGGCTCCAAGTGGCAGAACTGAGTAGTTGTGAGAAAGATTACATGGTCCATAAACTCTAAATCTGACCCTTTATAAAAAACAAGCTGACTCATGATCTAGACTATTATTGACTCCAATTCTAGACTTTTGCAGCTATAACCTTTCTACTTATCCTTTCCATTCCATATACAGCTGCTTATTATCTTCACAAACCAAGGCTCCAATTTAGTTATTATCTTAAAAAATGCCTTGAGAGTTACGCATAAACTTATCACTTTAATTTTCAATGTTATCAGTAATATCCCAAACTTATTCTTCCAGTTATTTTTTTAACCATTTTCATACTCATAGCCAACTTTTCAGCAATACATGGCGTTTCACTACTTCTAAACCAGGTCTTGCATTTTCCTCCCTCTGCTTTCACTCATACAAAACACTCTACTTGGAATTTCCTTTGTGTCCAGTCATTCTTAGTTATAAAAATGCTGAAATTTCATCATCTTTCTCTACCTCCACTTTGAGTGGTTGGATACAGTATGATCTGCTTCACAATTCATAGAATATTCAAAATCTTTATAAAAATGCTACGGACTACCATCTCTCTATTCTTTCAAAATGAGTACCCTCTCCATTTCTTAGTTTCCTTTATTCGTAGCTGTAGCAGTGGAGCCTCAATACTCAAACCAATTTTTAATAGAAGTCAAGGCTTAGATTAGTAAAGGAAACAGCATTATATGAAAGTTAAGTAGATGAAGTAGAAAAGTCTCTCCACTCTGTGGAGCCAAGGTAGGCAAAGAGATATGAAAAAAGTTTGGGTATTTTAATGCAAGATTAGAAGCAAACAGGAAAGGGAAGAAACAACAGACCAAACTATAATGTATTTGTAATGGCTACACATTATGCCACTGAGCAGAAATGTTTACTTAAAATTCCCCTGTTCGAAATTGGGACCTTTTTAAATAGCTAACCCAAGGGGTACTCCTATAAAAGCAAGCAATTAAGGCTTTTAATATGTATCAGTTACTTATGACATTTGGCCTTTGTAAAATTTTTAAATAATTTCACACAAAACAAGTTATTTTTACTAATTTTTAGATATGACACAGAGGTTAAAATAAAATTAGACTCAGTAATAGTTGCTCATATTTTAAAAGGTAAAATGCAAATAATTTCAAACGTTCTAAATTTTTTCTAAAATAAAAAAGTGTGTGGTGGCATAATAAAAATAAACTTTATATGGTTTTAAACCCTGCTTTAATATCTTTTATTTAGCATGTTTATAGCCTCCTTCTTTTTTTGCTACCAAAATTTTAAGTATCAGCACATTTTTTAGTCCATAAATATTAACATTTCAGGATGTTCTAGAAATTATTTTAAACAATTATATAAATGCCTTTCCTGATCCTTTTAGAATTCAGTTTAAAATATTACTTCCCATTTTTAAAATTCTTTTGTAGTGTTACAATGGTTATTTGTAAGAAACCCATTCTCTGCTTCAACTTCTTTATTTTGTCTCCCTTTCTATGACTGCTAGAAAGGGAATGGTGTTCTCCTGCAGCACCAATTACCTGGAACAGTATGCCTATTTTTCTTTATGCTTTACAGACTTCACATAGATTTTTAATTCCCTTGACAAAACTTTCTGTGTTTTTATTGCAAATTATAATTTCTATCTTTGAAAGCAGTTACTTTACTTTGCCTCTGATAGAGCTTGCAAATTTACTTTTTTGTAAGCTTTGTCCTCACTCAATGAAAAGTGCTAAGAGTATTAGAAAGTTTTTTACAATACGTTTTGGCCTAAAAAACATATATTAAATATCAAGCTGTCTGAACTGCTGTGTTCAAAATATACACTAATACAGATTAACCAACTAAAAAAGATCAAATAAATACTTCATTTCATATTACTATAAATGTGTTACAAAAAATAATTTGATCTGAATAATTTACTGAGGGATTTTCTAGATGGAATATTTGCATAGTGTGCATGTTTCAGAGTGTTCATCAGTTTTATATGGTAGGAATAAAGGAAGGCAAAAGGCAAAAGATTAATTGGATGTCAGAAGAACTGTATTCGAGTATCGGTTTCCTAACCTATGCAAGTGTGCTCATCACAATGTTTCTAGAAATGGAAAAGCATGCCCAAAAGAAGAATGGTTAAATAAATTATGATCCAAATCCATGATGGAAGTAGCATAATAGTCAATTTTTCAAATGCAATGACATTTAATAATATGCAGAAGTGCTAACATTACATTTTTGTAAATTACAAAACCGTTTATGTTAAATGATCCAGATTTGTAAAAAAAATTAAAAATAATATGCATATCATAGAAAGAACTAGAAAAATACATAGCAAAATGGTAATAATTTTTCTTTTTCTTTTTCATCCTTAATCCTATCTGTTTTCTAAGTAAAATTTGACTGGATGGACCAGAGAAAAATGAGTATTATGATAAAAAGAAAAAATCTTTAAAAGGAAAACAGTAAATTAAAAATGTTGAAGTTTATAATTAAGGATAAAGTACATTGATAATACACATTTTCACATATTTAAATTTGCTTTTAAAACTGCAAAAATGGTCTATTTTACAAATATTTAAGTTTTGCCTGTAATCTAACTTTTGACACTCACTCCTGCTCCTACCATGAGGTTAAGGATTTATTTTAAGAGGTGAAATTTATAATGAATAAATGTACTAGGTCTTTGCCCTAGGAGACCTGGAATCAATAACTGGCTTAAGTAATAAGTGAAAATGATACAGATGATCAAACACTGATGTTTTAGTTGACATTAGTATTATCACAAAACCACTTCACAATTCATCATAACTAATGATCTCTACTTCAGGAAGTTCAAAACTATGGGTGTTGTTAGTGATGATTAAAAAGTATTGGCAGAAACTTGATTTCTAATTTATGATGCTGTATTTCTTTTAAAATTCTAATGTAGAGCCAAAGTAAGATAAATATATATAATGAATACACTGTTTCTTGGGCTTTCATTCTAAAACAATTAGAGATCCCTGTCTCTTTCTTGCTAATATCTTTGTGTTTCCTCTTTGCCGACCTAAAAAATGATGTATTTAAGTTCTACTTTTATTCATGAAATTTGCTACATTGATAAAAGTATATAATCAAAAGTACTGCTTTATATACTTTAAAAGATATATATTATAAAAGGGCAACAAAATAACATAACTCTTTACCACATGACTCCCACTTTACTTAAAAAAAAAAAAAAGACCACTGTACCAAAATGAAAAGAAACATAATCTTATTCAGGTTTTTTGCATATATTTTGTTTTTTGTTAGATCATGAAGAACAATATTCCAATAAGGAAAATGAATACACTTCAAACAAACTTCAAGGTTAAACTATATGAAATACTGATACTTCATCATTTGTTAACTATAAAAGTAGCAAGTTCATTTGGTTCAAACTAACAGAATAAGAATTCACATGGGAGAAGGGTTGAATTTTTAGGCTTAGAAGTAACAGAAGAAATCACAAAGAAAAAAAAAACCCCAACAGATTTGACTACATAAAAATATTTAATTTTATATAAAAAGTGTCCAGCAACACATAACTAAAATAAAATGGCAATATAGTGACAATAAAATTATTAGCAGCAAATTTAACCAAGGTAATAGCTTCATATAAAAAAAGTTCCTGTAAGTTGATACCAAAATCACTAATTCCTAAGAGAACAAAAAATCATAAGAAACTCACACTCACAAAAGACTACAAGTTAAGCTCCCTCCTAAAATTTCTCTTGTAGAATTTACTATGCTATTATTATTAAAAGATGCAAATGTGACAAATATAAATGACAGCTAATTCTAGCCAATGACGTTGATATGGTTTGGCTGTGTCCCCTCCCAAATCTCAAATTGTAGCTCCCATAATTCCCAAGTTTTGTGGGAGGGACCTGGTGGGAGACAACTGAATCATGAGGGCAAGTCTTGTGATAATGAACAAGTCTCATGAGATCTGATGGTTTTACAACCGGGAGTTCCCCTGCACATCCTCTCTGTCTAATCTGCTGCCATGTAAGACATGACTTTGCTCTTCCTTTGTCTTGTGCCATGATTGTGAGGCCTCCCCAGCCATGTGAAGCTGTGACTCCATTAAAATTTTTTCTCTTTATAAATTACCCAGTCTCAGGTATGTCTTTATTGGCAGCATGAAAACAGACTAATATGGATGTAAAATGTAAAACTCTCATACTCCATTAGTGGTATTATAAACTAATATAATATTAAAGAAAGCAATTTAAAATTATGTGAATTGAGCCCTTCAAGTACTCATACTCTTTGAGAAAATGTTTTCAATTTGGAGACCTAGAAAAATATTTAAAACATGGAAAAGCTAAGACCATTCAGCTATTCAGAAAATTCTTTAGAATAGCAAAGATCAAAAAATAACCTCAATCAAAAATACAGAACTAGTTAGGACACTTTATTTAATGAGGTACAGTGTACCTACGAAAAACAACAACAATGTTAACACTAAAAAGTATCCACAATTGCCTACCATCCAGAAAATGGCAGGGAACTATAAATTAAGAACATTTAAAATATTCATACCCGGGAGAGAGATCCAAGATGGCCGATTAACAACAGCTCAGGATTGTAGCTCCCAGTGAAAGCGCAGAGAGCGAGTGGACGCCACACTTTCAGACGAATTTTTGTTGCCCACAGACTAGGAGATTCCTGGCGGAGGAGCCACACGG
>CAUYLG010054985.1:0-17915 GCA_963573385.1 Cacajao melanocephalus
TCATTCTCGTTGGTTTCGAAGAACATCTTTATTTCTGCCTACTTTCGTTGTTTATCCAGTCAATATTCAGGAGCCAGTGGTTCATTTTCCATGAAGTTGTGCGGTTTTGATTTTGTTTCTTAATCCTGAGTTCTAATTTGATTGCCCTGTGGTCTGAGGGAATGCTTGTTATGATTTCCATTCTTTTGCATTTTCTAAGGAGTGATTTACTTCCAATTATGTGGTTGATTTTAGAGTAAGTGCTATGTGGTTCTGAGAAGAATGTATATTCTGTGGATTTGGGGTTGAGAGTTCTGTAAATGTCTATTAAGTTCGCTTGGTCCAGATCTGTGTTGAAGTCCTGGATTTCCTTGATTTTCTGTCTTGTTGATCTGTCCAATATTGACAGTGGAGTGTTAAAGTCTCCCACTATTATTGTGTGGGAGTCTAAGTCTCTTTGTATGTCATTAAGGACATGCTTTATGTATCTGGGTGCTCCTGTATTGGGTGCATATATATTTAGGATAGTTAGTCCTTTTTGTTGTATTGATCCTTTTACCATTATGTAATGCCCTTGTCTCTTTTGATCTTTGTTGGTTTAAAGTCCATTTTATCAGAGGCTAGGATTGCCACCCTTGATTTTTTTTTTGCTCTCCAATTCCTTAGTAAATCTTCTTTCCTTCCTTTATTGAGTCCATGTGTGTCTTTGCACGCGAGATGGGTCTCCTGAATATGGCACACTGATGGTTCTTGGCTTTTTATCCAGTTTGCCAGTCTGTGTCTTTTGATTGGGGCATTTAGTCCATTTACATTTAATGTTACTATTGATCTGTGTTAATTTGATCCTGCCATTTTATTACTGGTTGGTTGTTTTGTCCTTTGGTTGGTGTAATTTCTTCATTGCGTTGTTCATCTTTACCATTTGGTTCTTTTTTGCAGTGGCTGGTATTGGTTTTTCCTTTTTGTGTTTGGTTCTTCCCTCAGGAGCTCTTGTAGGGCAGATCTTGTAGTGACAAAATCTCTCAGCAATTGCTTGTCCATAAAGGATTTTATATCTCCATCAGTTACGAAGCTTAGTTTGGCTGGATGTGACATTCTGGATTGAAAGCTCTTTTAAGGATGTTGAATATTTGCCCCCACTCTCTTCTGGCTTGTAGGGTTTCTGCTGAGAGATCTGCTGTGAGTCTGATGGGCTTCCCTTTGTGAGTGACCCAACCTTTCTCTCTGGCTGCCCTTAGTATTTTTTTCCTTCATTTCAACCCTCATGAATATGACAATTATGTGCCTTGGGGTTGCTCTTCTAGAGGAGTATCACTGTGGTGTTCTCTGTATTTCCTGTATTTGAATGTTACCCTGCCTTGCAAGGTTGGGGAAGTTCTCCTGGATAATATCCTGAAGAGCGTTTTCCAGCTTGGATTCATTCTCCCTGTTATCTTCCGGTACACCGATCAAGCGTAGATTAGGTTTTTTCACATAATCCCATATTTATTGAAGGCTTTATTTATTTCTTTTCACTCTTTGTACTCTTTTCTTGCTTTCTCATTTTGTTTCATTCAGTTGATCTTCAATCTCTGATATCCTTTCTTCTGCTTGATCTATTCAGCTATTGACACTTGTGTATGCTTCATGAAGTTCTTGTGCTGTGTTTTTCAGCTCCATCAAGTCGTTTATGTTCTTCTCTAAGCTGGTTATTCTAGTTAGTATTTCATCTAACCTTATTTCAAGGTTTTTAGTTTCTTTGCATTGGGTTAGAACATGTTCCTTTAACTCAGAGAAGTTTGTTATTATCCACCTTCTGAAGCCTGTTCGTCAGTTCATCAAATTTGTTCTCTGTCCAGCTTTATTCCCTTGCTGGTGAGGAGTTGTGATCTCGTGGTGGGGGAGAGGCATTCTGGTTTTTGACGGTTTCATTCTTCTTGTGCTGCTTTTTTCATATCTCATTGGGTTTATATAGTTTTGATCTCAGGTAGCTGCTTGGGGAGGTGGCCTTTCCTTTGTCTGTCTGCAGAGGCGCTGCTGAGCTGCCATGAGTTCAGTGGAGCTGCTGTGTCTTATTTATTCAGGAAAGTTAGGCCGGCTTCTGCAATGGTGGATGCTCCTCCCCGCACTGAGCTGGATCATTCCTGGTCTCTCTCTAGGTGCGAAACTCTGGCGTGAGAGTTTTTTCCCGTCTGCTGGGCTTTGTCGAGGTGGGGGGACCCGTCCTGCCATATGGGCTGTTTACCTGTTTTCAGTTCCCCTTCCCTCTGGGAGGGTAGATCCGTCCAGTCAGCTTTCTGGCTTTCTTGTCAGCCAGTGCTTCTGCCTAGATCTATGCTGACAGCCCGGGCACCGGCCAAAGTTGCTGTTCTGCCCTGTTCAGGCAGCTCGCTGAGACTTTTCAGCCTAACAAAGATCTGTTCTGTGGGTTGTAGAGAGCTTGGGTGGAGCACTGTATCTGAACCCAAGTCCCAGAAGGGGAGATCCCAGGTCCTCTGGTCAGTTGCACGCACCTCCTGGGTGGGGCTGTGCCCCGCCTTGCCTCAACTTGCCCTATTTGGTTTATATCCGCTGTCTAACCAGACCCACAAAATGAACCTGGTACTTTGTTTGGAATTGTGGAGATCACTTGTTTCTGCATCTCTCTTGCTGGAAGCTGCTTTCCAGAGCTGCCTCTTATTTGGCCATCTTGGGATCCAGGCTATATTTGTATTTTGAGAGTAATTATTTCCCAGGTAGTAGGTGAAGGTCAAGAGGAATCAGCTGGTTCTTCTGCTTCAGACTCAAGTATAATTTCAACTTGAAAGTGGGAAAACAGAATGTTTAGTATTGCATGTGTCAATGATAAATAATGGCAGGAGCCCAAATGTGCTTCATCAAATTCAGCTATCCCTCTGTAACCACTGAGGGATTTTGATCACCAAGGATGACCATGTGAGAAGTTATTTATACACAAGGTTTTTCCTGGTGGATAGAAGCCAAACATCATGCTCAGTTGGCTGTTTAGTAAGTAATTTTGGTGATAATGATATCAATTTTACGTGTTGTGTGTGTTACCCTTTATTTATTTTAAAAAAATTATTTTCATTTTATAGAGGTGGGTCCTCACTATGTTGTCCAAGATGGTTTTGAACTCCTCAAGTGATCCTCCCACCTTGGCCTCCCAAAATGTTCATGTGAGCCACCACTCTTTGCCAATGTCACCATTTTTAAAAACTTTTAAGTTCAGGGGTACACGTACAGGTTTGTTATACAGGTAAACTTGTGTCATGGGGATTTGTTGGACAGATTATTTCATCACCCAGGTACTAAGCCTAGTACCCGTTAGTTATTTTTCCTGATCTTCTCCCTCCTCCACTCTCAGGAAGGCCTCAGTATCTGTTGTTTCTGTTTCCATGTGTTCTCATGCTTTCACTCCCACTTATGAGTGAGAACATGTGGTATTTGGTTTTCTGTTCTTGCATTAGTTTGATAAGATAATGGCCTCCAGCTCCACCCATGTTCCTGCAAAGGACATATTTTTCCTTTTTATGGCTGCATAGTATTCCATTGTGTATATGCACCATATTTTCTTTATCCAGTCAACTGCTGATGGACATTTGGGTTGATTTCTTGTCTTTGCTATTGTGAATTGTGCTTCAATGAACATATGCATGCATGTGTCTTGGTAATATTTATAGAATATTTCTATTTTATATTATTTATATTAATTTGGGTATATACCCAGTAATGGGATTGCTGGGTGAAATGGTAGTTCTGTTTTTGGCTCTTTGAGGAATTTGCCACACTGCTTTCCACAATGGTTGAATTAATTTACTCTCTCACTAACACTGCATTGTCATTATTTCAAAAGTCAGCTTTGCCAATTTGCCTCCTCACATCTTTCTGGTGTCATCAATTACTTCTAGATTCCTGGATCCACTCAAATATTCTGGAGAATGATTGACACTTACTGGCAACCAGTGTCATTGCAAAGGAACTAGTAACAGAAGTTTTATTAATAATATGACTTTTAAATGATTTTAATCTGAAGAAATATTTATGCCTTTGTATGTATAAGGTGTACATACATACCAACCCTTCCTATGCATTGAGAACCCACATAATTATATATGAGAAGGAAATGTAATACTTTTCTATGATTACACTTTGGTCCACTTTTTCTCAACTCAAAACTGTGGAATTAAAAATACAGCAGGACCTAAAAATTCATCATTACAATAGTGAGCACAAATAGATACTCAATACTTCATCTTTGACAAACGAGAAATATAGAACTCAATTTGTATTTCACGTTCTTAGCAGTTATTTGAGGACAAAAATTATTTTTTAATGTGTTTTATGAACAACTCTTCCAGGAATGTGGGTTATTAATAAATTTTGATTGGGGAAGATGATGGATCACACGAGATTGGATGGGCCCTTAATGGTGGATTAGATGCTTTTAGCATGCCTCAGTCACTTGGAAATAGCATCAGAATACATAAAGATAAACTTTGTGAGTTTAAATGCAAGAAGAAAAATGGGAATACACTGGAATCATGAAAGACACCCCAAATCCTAGCAGGAGGATGCCATCAAACAGCCTCTATGACAGTGTCTGGCTGAAAAAGAGTGAGTGAAGCCCTAGTACATGAGAGAGGCAGAGTGCCTCCTTCTGTGACTCACCTTTCTGCTGGGGATTCAAGCAACTCAAGCCAAAGGAGAGCACTTTGTTTCTCCCAAGCTCTGGAGCTAACTTAGGGAGAGGCTTGGAGGCACTGAGAGGGAAAGACACTGGAAAAAGCTGCAGGCATTTTTGCAGACCTAGGACCTAGAACAGGATGCCATTTTTAATCCAGGTGCATGCAAAGTCAGCCATTCTTTGGTGACACAGCAATGTGGCTGCACAGGCACTTTAGTCCTGGGCCAGAGATTGAAGTAGGGTAGAGGCCTCCACAGCCACAACTGTGGAAAGTGCCTCAGCAGCAGGCATGGCATTGTACTGTCTGATGTTGTAAGCCTGGGGTGGGAGGGAGTTGCTACAGCTGCAGTTTCTCCTGGATAGCAAGACTTGCAGCCAGAATCAACTTGGTACTAGGAACCAGTCAGCATGTTCCATGGCTAGTTGTTCCAGCATGCTCCCCTGAGTTCATGGTGCAGAAGGGCCATCTCTGCTCCATCCCCAGGCAGATATACAGGCATTTGGTGCACTTGCTTGCCTGAAACAGCAGCCTGAGCCTCCCTACCCTTCCTGTACATAGATCATGGTGCAGCAGGGCTTTCTCGACTCCACACTGAGGCAGATCTCCAGGCATTCAGAGCACCCATTCACCTGGTTCAGCAGTCTGAGCCACTCTATCTTTTCTGACATAGATTGTGGCACAGCGAGGACTTCCTCATTTCTTGCCGAAGCAGATCTTCAGGTATTCAGAGCACCTGTTTGCCCATTTCAGCAGCCTGAGTCACCCCACCTTGCCTGTACAGAGATCTTAGTAAGGGGTCCCTACTGGTATGTACCTAGGCAGATTTTCAGGCATCAGGAGCACCCAATCTTCTGGTTTAGGAGTTTAGTCCACATCCATCCACATATGTAGAACTTAGGGTAGAATTCAATGGGTGGCCAAGCACCTGAGGTGTGCCTAGGCATGGAGCTGGGAAACCATGAAGCTGCTCTCCCAGTTCCATGCCAAGGCACCCCTCTGGCCAGCCATTGTATTCTCCCTCAGTACTGGTGCATGTGCTTGTCACTGGACGACCTGTAGGTGAACCTGCCTGGTCTAGCCCTGCTCATTGTGGCTCCCACTCACCCTGGCCTGAACAGGAAGCTAAGACCACTGTGCACTTCACAATTAGCCCACTGCCTGAGATAGCAGGTAACCTCTCCCACTACACAGAGATCAAGTATATACCCAGCCACATTGTCCACAGCTGGTTGTTACCTGTAAGTGCTGTCTACTGGCTTGCAAAACAAACTGCACGGCCCAATATAAAACCTGCAGGCAGAGGTACATAGGGCTATAAAAGCAAAGCCAAAAGACTCCACCTAGCATTCTCTATAGTCTTACTCCTAAGGAGCAGAGGGGAGGAAAATGGAAATAAAAAAACTCAATATTACAGGGGGTAAAAAGGAAAAATCTTACAAACACACAAATAACAAACATTGCAAGTGCTAGTGTCTCATGAGATTCAACGCAAGAATTTGGGCCCCCTGAAAAACCTGAATGTAGTGATACCACCAGAGGATTATACTAGCTCTCCAGCAATGGTCACTAAGCAAAACGGAAACTCAGAAGAGACTGATCAAGAATTCAAAGCGTGAATTGCAAGGAAGCTCAATAAAATCCAGAACAAGGTTGAGAATCAACACAAAGAAACTTCTAAAGCAATCCAGATAATGAAGGAAGAGATAGACATCTTAAGGGAAATCAATCAGAAATTCTGGAATCGAAAAACTCACATAAAGAATTTCAAAATACAATTGAAAGGTCTATCGATAGATTGGACCAAGCAAATGAAGAATTTCAGAGCTTGAAAATGAATCTTTCAAACTAACATAGACAGAAAAATTTTAAAAGATTATTAAAAAATGAAAAAAGCCTTCAAGAAATATGGCATTGTGGAAAGTGACCATATGTATTATTGACATTACTGAGGAAGAAAGGAAAAAAGTAAACAACATGGAAAACATATTTAAAAGAATAACTCAAGAAGAATTTCCTAATCTTGCTATAGACATAGACAATCAGATATAAGAAATCTATAGAATGCCTGTGAGATAGTATAAAAAAGTGAACAACACTAAGGCATATAGTCAACAGACTTTTATTTTAATAAAAAAAATTAAATGCAAATAGAGATACTTTTCAGATCACATATAAAGGGAAGCCCATCTGGCCAACAGTGGACTTCTCATCAGAAACCTTATAAGCCAGGAGAAACTGGGACCCTGTTTTCAGCATTCTTAAATAAATTCTAACCAAAAACTTCACATCCCACCAAACTAAGCTTCATTAGTAAAGAGAAATAAAATCTTTTTCAGACCAGCAAGTAGTAGGGGAATTTGTTACTACTAGACTAGGTTTACAAGAGATCCTAATCAGTGTTCTAATCATCAAATAAAAGAACAATACCTGCTACTACAAAAACATATGTGAGTACCTAGCCCACAGACCCTATAAAGCAACTACACAATAAAAACTACAAAGCAACCAGCTAACAACTTCATGACAGGATCAAAACCTCACATATCAATATGAATCTTGAATATGAATCGTCTAAATGCCCCATGTAAAAGACACAGAGTGCAAGTTGAGTAAAGAAGCAAGAGCTATGTGTCTGCTGTTATCAAGAGACTCATCTCACATGTAATGACATTAGTAGGCTCCAAGTAAGAGACTGGAGAAATATCTACCATGCAAACAGAAAAAAAAAGAGCAGAGATCACTATTGGTATATAAGATAAAACAGACTTTAAACCAACAACAGTAAAAAAGGACAAAGAAGAAAATTACATAAAAATAAAGAGTTTAGAGCAGGCGCGGTGGCTCATGCCTGTAATCCCAGCACTTTGGGAGGCCAAGGTGGGCAGATCATGAGGTCAAGAGATTGAGACCATCCTGGCCAACACAGTGAAACACTTCTCTACTAAAAATACAAAAAAAAATTGCGGGGCATGGTGGCACGCACCTGTGGTCCCAGCTACTTGGGAGGCTGAGGTGGAAGAATCGCTTGAACCCAGGAGGCGAAGGTTGCAGTGAGCTGAGATTGCGCCACTGCACTCCAGCCTGGTGACAGAGCAAGATTCCGTCTCAATAATAATAATAATAAAGAGTTCAACAAGAAGACTTGAATGTGTATATATTTAGAATATTAAACATTGGAACACCCAGATTCATAAAGCAAATATTTCTAAACATACAGAAAGACTTCAACACCCCACTGTCAGCATTAGCAGATTACTGAGGCAGAAACCTAACAAAAAAAATCCATACTTAAGCTCCACATTTGACCAATTGAACACAGTGGACAAGTACAGAACACTCCACCCATCAACCAGAGAATATACATCCTTCTCAGTTGCACACCATATTAGGGTTCTCCAGAGGGACAGAACTAATATAAAGGGGAGTTTACTAAGTATAAATTTATACAATCACAAGGTCCCACAATAGGCTGTCTGCAAGCTGAGGAGCAAGGAGAGTCAGTCTGAGTTCCAAAACTGAAGAACTTGGAGTCTAATGTTTGAGTGCAGGAAGCATCCAGCATGGGAGAAAGATGAAGGCTGGGAGGCTAGACCCATCTCTCCTTTTCACGATTTTCTGCCTGCTTTATATACACTGGCAGCTGATTAGATTGTGACCACCAAATTAAGGGTGGATCTGCCTTCTCCAGCCCACTGACTCAAATGTGAATCTGTTTTGGCAACAGCCTTACAGACAAATCCCGGATCAATACTTTGTATCCTTCAATCCAATCAAGTTGACGCACAGTGTTAACCATCACACGAATGGAACATGTTCCAGGGTCAACCACATGTTCAGCCATAAAGCCAGTATAAATGAATTCAAAAGAGTTGAAATCATACTTTGGGCCATATTCTTGGACCACTGTGAAATAAAAACCAAAACCAATACCAAGATCTCTCAAAATCACACATATATGGAAATTAAACAACTTGTCCCTGAATGACTTTTATGTAAACAAAAAAGGTAGAAATAAAAAAAAAATTCTTTGAAATAAATGAAAACAGAGACACAACATACTAAAATCTCCAGGATGCTGCAAAAGCAGTGTTAAGTTTGTAGTGCTAAACACCTACCTCAAAAGGTTAGATCTAAAATTAATGAGTTAGCATCACACCTAGAGGAATTAGAAAAACAATAACTAACCTCAAAGCTAGCAGATGAAAAGAAATATTTAAAATCAGAGCAGAATTGAACAAAAATGATACCCCTGAAAATCCATACAAAGAAAGAACAAAACCAAAAGTTGCTTTTTAAAAAGGATTAACAAGATTGATAGACAAGTAGCTAGATTTGCAAAAGAAAGAGATACAAATAAGCATAATCAGAAACAACAAAAGTGATATTACAACCAATCCCACAAAAGATCCTCAGACTGTTATGAACATCTCTATGCACACAAACTAGAAAATTTAGAGGAAATGGATAAATTCCTGGAAACAGAGTCAGGAAGAAATTGAAACCCTGAACAGACCAATATTGAGTTCCAAAAGGGAAGGAGTAGTTAAAAACTGATCAACCAGAAAAAAGCCCCAGACCAGATTAATTCATAGCTGATTCTACCAGATGTACAAAGAAGAGCTGGTACTAATTCTACATTCCAAAAAATTGAGGATGAGGGGCTTCTCCCCAACTCATTCTGTGAAGGCAGCAGCATCCTGATACTAAAACCTGCCGGAGACACAACAAAAAAGAAAACTACAGGTCAATACCCATGATATACATAGATACAAAGATCCTCAAAGAAAGCCTAGTTAACTAAATCCAACAGTGCATCAAAAAGTTAATTCAGCACCATTAAGTAGGCTTCATTCCTGGGATTCAAGGTTACTTCAACATAAACAAATTAATAAATGTGATTCACCACATAAACAGAATTACAAACAAAAACCATATGATTATCTCAACAAATGTGCAAAAAGCTTTTGATAAAACCCAACATTCCTTCATGATAAAAACCCTGAATAAGCTAGGCACTGAAGAAACATACCTCAAAATAATAAGAGCCATCTATGACAAACCCACAGCCAATATCATACCAAATGATGCATTCCCACTGGAAGCATTCCCACTGAGAATTAGAACAAGACAAGAATGCCTACACTTACCACTCCTATGCAAAATAGTACTGGAGGTACTAGCAAGTCTAATCAGGCAGAAGAAAGAAATCAAAGGCATCCAAATAGGAAAGCAAAAAGTCAAACTATCTCTCACATCATGGATGATATGATTCTATACCCAAAAACCTTAAAGACTGCCAAAAAGCTCCTGGAAATGATAAACGACTTCAGTAAAGTTTCAGAATGCAAAATCAATATACAAAAAATCAGTAGCATTTTAATACACCAGTAACATTCAAGCTTAGAGCCAAATCAAGAAAGCAATCCTACTTACAATAGCCACAAAAAATACCTAGGAATACATCTAACCAAGGAGATGAAAGATCTCTACAAGGAAAACTATAAAACACTGCTGAAAGAAATAAGAGATGACACAATTGGAAAAACATTTCATGCTCATGGATTCAAAGAATCAATAGTGTTAAAATGGCCATACTGCCCAAAGCAATCTGAAGCTTTAACACTATTCCTATGAAACTACCAGAATCGTTTATCACAGAACTAGAAAAAGCGATTGTAAAATTCATGTGGAACCAAAAAGGAGCCTAAATAGTCAAAGTAATCCTAAACAAAAGAATAAAGCTGAAAGTGTTACATTACCTCATTTCAAACCATACTATAAGGATCTGGTAGCCAAAACAGCATGGTACTGGTACAAAAACAGACACATAGACAAATGGAACAGAATAGAGGACTCAGAAATAAAGCTGCATATCTACAACCATCTGATTTTTTGACACAGTTGACAAAATGACTCCCTATTCAATAAATGGTGCTGGGATAGCTGGTTAGCTATATGCAGAAAAATAAAACTGGAGCCCCTAGCTTTCACCATATGCAAAGATTAACTCAAGATAGATTAAGGATTTAAATATAAGACCTCAAACTATAAGAAACCTAGAAGAAAATCTAGGGAACATCATTCTGGATGTCAGCCTTGGGATAAAAGTTTATGACTAACTTCTCAAAAGTAATTGCAACAAAAACAAAAATTGAAAGGTGGGACCTAACTAAAGAGCTTCTGTAAACCAACAGAAACTATCAACAGAGTAAATAGACAACCTACAGAATGGGAGAAAATATTAGCACATTATGCATCTGACAAAGTTTTAATCTCTGGAATCCACAAGAAACTTAAACAAGTCAACAAGCAAAAAGTAAATAACCCCATTAAGAAATGGGCAAAAGACATGAATTGACCTTTTCGAAAGAAGACACACAAGTGGCCCACAAAGATATGAAAAAATGCTCCATATCACTAATCATCAGGGAAATGCAAATCAAAACCACAGTTAGATACCATCTCACATCAGTCAAAATGGTGATTATTAGAAAGCGAAAAAACAACAGATGCTGGCAAGGCTGTGGAGAAAAAGGAATGCTTATACATGGTTGGTTGGAATGCAAATTGGTTCAGCCACTGTGGAAAGCTTTGTGGTGATTCCTCAAAGAGCTAAAAACAGTTACTATTTGACTCAGAAATCCCATTCCTGGGTATATATCCCAAAGAAAACAAATTGTTCTACCAAAAAGACACATGCACTCACATGTTCTCACAGCACTATTCACAATAGCAAAGACAGGGAATTGATCCAGGTGCCTATCAACAGTGGACGGGGTAAAGAAAGCGTGGTACAAATACACCATGGAATATCACTTAGCCATGAAAAAGGATGAAATCCTTTCCTTTGCAGCAACTTGGATACAACTGAAGGCCATTATCCTAAGTGAATTTATGTAAGAACAGAAAGCCAAATACCACATAGTCTTACTTATAAGAGGAAGCTAAACACTGGGTACTCATTGACACACAGATGGTAGCAATAAAAACTGGAGACTACTAGATAGGGAGGGAGGAAGTGGGGAAGGGTTGAAAAACTAACTATTGGGTACTATGCTCAGTACCTAGGTGAAAGGATCAGATATACCCAAGTAACAAACCTGCATATGCATCTCCAAATCTAAAATAAAAGTTAAAAATAACACAAAACAAAAACAAAACCAAATTAAATTTTGATTAGAAAAAAGAGGCATCAACACAGAAAGACAGCCACTGCCATAGAAAATTTAACATCTGATGCCTACATAGGGGTTACACAAAGAGACATAGCTGTCTAATTGCATTTTTCTTTGGTAAAAAGATTTTTTTTTAAAAATAGAGACGGAGTTTCACTCTTGTTGCCAAGGCTGGAGTGCAATGGCGTGATCTTGGCTCACCGCAATCTCTGCCACCCAGGTTTAAGTGATGTGATTATCCTTCCCTAGCCTCCTGAGTAGCTGGGATTACAGGCAAGCACCACCATGCCTGGCTAATTTTGTATTTATGGTAGAGACAAGGTTTCTCCATGTTGGTCAGGCTGGTCTTGAACTCCTGACCTCAGGTGATCTGTCCGCCTCAGCCTCCCAAAGTGCTGGGATTACAGGTGCGAGCCACTGTGCCTGGCCTATGGTCCAAGAGTCTTAATTATTACATTTGAAATGTTTGAGTAGTCTCCAGAGTACACTGTCATTCACCAGCTCATCACAGATGTCTATGGAATAAACTATAACAATATATATTTTACACCCAGAACAGAAAGAAAGCAACTAATATAAACTAATGAATCAAAATTATGGAAAGAAAAAAAATGCATAATGAGGAGTAAATTTGATGTGGTTTTAAAGTGAAAAAACAAATCAAGATTAAAGGAATGCCATAAGAACAAAAGTTCAAGTTGTAAAAGGCCTATTCCTATGACATACTGTAGTTAGGATTTGCCGATTTGGAATTAAGGAAAAGTTGATCAGATAAATGTAATGGTAATACTATTTCAATGGCATCTTATGTGTGAGTGTGTGTGTATGTGTGGGAATGCATGCATGAATTTGGCTGAATATTTTAAATAAACTTGAGTGAGGTATAACTTACAGATAAGAAAATGCACATATGTTAAATATGGAGTTCAATGAGATCTGAGGATATGTGCTCCTATGTAACCCTCAAAATCAAGATATAGACCATTTCTTTTTGACTAAGAACCTTTTTGTCTCATTGCAGGCAGCATGTAGAGCAGACATGGAAGCTGTGTTGAGAAAAGGAAGAACAAAATATAAACTCTAAATAGAATTTTATAGATCTTAACAGAGGATATTGGTTTTGGAAGAGAGTTTAGGCTCAGAAGTTTGGGCTTTGGAATATGAGAGCCAAAGCTCCAATTAGCCATACAACAGGCTTGTGAAAAATGCTAAAGGAAGGATAGGAATAGGAATCTTTTCCTCCCTTAGTCTTGCTTAAAAAGTTTCTTGGGCTGTAGAGAAGGTGAATCAGAAATACTAAGATTTAGCCATTTTGCTCCAGTATTATGGAATAGGAGGATGATAGAAAAAGTGATATGGTGTTTTTCAGTACAGATGATCAGTTTCTCAAATCTCTGATAGTCTTAGGGGTGGTATGTGAGGGCATCCCAAAATGTCTCATCACTCCAAAACAGGAAAGGGTGCCAGAGAAAGAGCCTGTGGGCCTAGGGTGAGGAAAGCAGGGCGCACTATCCACTGGTGGCTGATGAAAATTCAGATATCAGCAGTAAGTGGCAATACCAGAGAGCAATGTTAGCCAAAAACCAGAAGTCTCTGTCCTGCCCTCTCTCGCAGTAGCCCAGCTGTGATACAAGCTTCCCAGAACTTGAATTAACTCTGGGGAGAATGGGGAAGGGGAAATCCTGGAATGTCAGAAATCACCAATTTGACAAACATTAAGTTCTCTGCTACCAGGTAAAATAAGACTCAAAGAAGAGATTAGGTTGAATAGTAGAATAAGAAAATTACATTTTAGTTAACCATTGTGAAAGACAGTGTGGTGATTCCTCAAGGACCTAGAAATAGAAATTCCATTTGACCCAGCAATCCCATTACTGGATATATATTCAAAGGATTATAAATCATTCTATTATATAAGACACATGCACACATATGTTCATTGCAGCAGTGTTTACAATAGCAAAGACCTGGAACCAACCCAAATGCCCATTGATATTAGACTGAACAAGGAAAATGTGGCACATATACACCATGGAATATTATGCAGCCATAAAAAAATGAGTTCGTTCCTTTGTAGGGACATTGATGAATCTGGAAACCATCATTCTCAGCAAACTGACACAAGAACAGAAAATCAAACACCACATGTTCTCACTTATAGGTGGGTGTTGAACAATGAGAACACATGGACAAAGGGAGGGGAGCATCACACACTGGGGTCTGTTGGGGAGTGGGGGGCTAGGGGAGGGACATTGGTGGAGGTGGGGAGGTTGGGGAGGGATAACATGGGGAGAAATGCCAGATATAGGTGATGGGGGATGGAGGCAGCAAACCACATTGCCATGTATGTACCTATGCAACAATCCTGCATGATCTGCACATGTACCCCAGAACCTAAAGTACAATAAAAAAAAGAAAAAAAATTACATTTTTTTGCATATCTAAATTCTGAGAAACGTGTACCCACCGCATAAGCAGAATAAATAAATCCAATATCATATTAGAAACTAAAATTAGTAATGAATGAGCATTATTCAACCATACTGAATAACTACGTTTGTATTTTACTTGAGAGTTGACAAGTGGTTTTATGTACTTAATCTTATTTGGTCCACTCAATAGCCTGCAAGGTAAGCAAGTCAAAGACCTTTCCTTTACATGAAAATATAGACAGCTATGAAATACCATCCCTGAATATTCATTGATTCAATTCATCCAAGAAATGAGTAAAATGCCATGTACTTGCTACCTACTTGACATTTCATTTTCCCTGGGGTGCATTTCTGAGAGGCTGTGAGGGATGTAGAGCAGGGTCACAAAAACATTATGAGACGTAGAAGTGTAGCAAGAGCAGGGTGTGGCTATGCCCATAAACAGAAATGGTCAGAGGTAACAAGGATTAAACAATGAGTTTTTGACATTTTATGTTACTGTTGAAGAAAGGAAGGTGATATGGTTTGACTGTGCCCCCACCCAAAATCTAATCTTGAATTGTAACTCGAATTGTAATCCCCACATGTTAGGGGCGATGCTTAGATCATGCGGTGGTGATTAGATCATGGTGGTGATTAGATCATGGGGCTGGTTCCCCCATGCTGTTCTCATGAGTCTCATGATAGTGAGTGAGTTTTCACGAGACCTGATGGTTTTATAAAAGGCATTTCCCCTGCTTTGCTCTGTACTTCTCCCTGCCATCATATGAAGAAGGACATATTTACCTCCCTGTCTGCCATGGTTGTAAGTTTCTTGAGGCCTCCTCAGCCATGCAGAACAACTGCGAGTCAATTAAATTTTTCCTTTATAAATTACCCAGTCTTGGGCAGTTCTTTACAGCAGCATGAGAACAGACTAATACAGAAGGGGAACTCTAGTTAGTGATACCCTAATATCTGCTGATGGTGATTTAGATGATGTGGAGAAGCAGCAAAAGGTTCACAGGGAATAGTCTTAGCTGTCTGACTGGATGAGCCAGTGGAGGCATCGGTAACCCTGCCTGGTGGTGAGGAAGAGGCTGGACAAGGTAAGAAAAGGGCTTGGAGAAATATAACTAGTTTCAGAGACTGGTCCTTGCATACAAGATGCAAAGGGGTGTGGTGTTCTGGAGGTTGGCCTGTATCTGAACAAGTCTAGACATGCAGATCTGCAGTTACTATCCAGGGAGCAGGTGATATCAAAGCCTGGCAGGTGGCTGGTCAGTTCCTTCACAGCCAGGGCCCAGTCACTGGCCAGGATATGGAGATTCATTCAAGAAGCTCAGAGACGAGAATAGAGTTTCAATTCCAGCTGTAACTGGAGTCCTGGTGGGAAATCAAGGCTGTAACCCTGACTATGGTCTAGGACAAAAGAGAGGGGAACGGAAAAAGAAATACAGTGGAGATGAAGTCTATGGCAGCAGGGCCCCTTTCCTGCCACTGTGGGCTGAACTGCTGACCTTCTGACAGGGTAAGGATGAATGTGGAATTCAAGGAACCCTGGACTACAGATGCAGGTCATCCATGGTGCCAGTGGTGTACAGAGAAGGCAGAGATTGAAGATCACAGCACACATATAGGGTAGATTCTGAGCCAGATTGGAAATTCCAGTCTGACAAAGTACCCTAGTCATCCATTTGGCACACAGCTGAGATGTGAAACAGGTAGCTGAAAAACAATGTCTTGACTGGTAGCCCATTTATTTAAAGAAAATAAAAAATAATTTTAACCAGATGGCTAAATAATTTTGATAGTTATTTGTGATTTTAACAGGATTTAGGACACAGGAAAATTTTTCTAGATAAACAGTAGGAAATGTGACACTTTCCAAGCTAGACTCAAGAATTACATGAACAGTAAAATAATTCCTGATTACTTCTGTCATATATAGAAGTCCATTTGACCTGACTGTTTATCTGACCAGCCTAGTCTTATAGAAAAAATGGCCAGGCCAGTCCCATGATTTCAATTTCTCCCTTAAGTCTTTATTTCCTGTCAGTCAATTTTGACAGGATCCTGAGAGAGAGGCATTTAAGAATACCTGTTTTTTTTTTTGGGGTAGTTTTTTGTTGTTGTTGTTGTTGTTCTGTATTTCTGTTTGTTTGGAGAGCTTCCATTCTCCATGCACACAGACCAAAAAAAAAAAAAAAAAAGTATAAATTCTAGAATAATAGGAGCAAGCTCCTATATACCTGTAACACCTATCTAGCAGAGTTACTACATGGCTTTAGAAGCACTCAATGCACAAGGTAATTTATCTTTAATTTTACTTCTTCCGTTTTGTTAAGAGAATTTTGAACCAGGTTTTCTTTCTAAGTGCCTAGTTTATCCTATGTAGCAGAAATGATAGTAAGAGAAGAATGAACACCTACAGAATATGTACTGTGTCCTAGGTACTCTTTGAGTCACTTTGCAAGGATTATCTTATCTGTCTTCACAGCAAACTTATGAGGTAGTACTGTTATTATCTCCATCTTCCTGGAATCCACAGGATTTTAGATCTGAAAGACAAACACGCTGGCAAACATGTTGCCCTGTTTTTCAATCAGCTCTATGCCATACCAGTGTCTCACACAAATAAGAATGAATTAGACACCAGTGTCTTGCACAGATAAGACGCTGAGGTCCAGACCACTTAAGTCAGTTGCCTAAGGGCATGCTTTTTTTATATGACAGGCCTGGAATAAATGTAGGTCATTTCATGTTCATTTATCTTTCAACTATACCATGCCTTCTCTTAATTATAATTTAAAAGTATCTTCTCTTAGAAATACAAATGTATAAAACAGATGAGGTCTGGCACAATCACTAGAAGTAAATAAATGAAATTCTATGTGAGCTGATTATATATATTTATTTATATATAATGCTGCCTTTAACAAAATATTGGCAAAGGAAATAAAAGAATACATAGAGATTCCAAATCTTTGAAAGCTCACTGGACTTCCTGATAACCAAGTTTGTGTCAGTGGTTTGGGGCCACTTTCATCTGAGCTTCTACAAGAGATCCAAAGAAGGCACCTATTAAAATTTCATAGGTCATAATTAATGAACCTGCTCATAAAATTGCTTCTATTATCTCTGATCTTCTATTATCTCTAGATAGACGGTTTACCTGCGGGGAGAATTTTCTTTGCAGCAACACATGGAAGACCATAAATTGGCATGGTTCATTAATTTAGTGGGTCTTGCAGAGCTAAAACCCTTCTTTCTTTCTAAATTGGTGATTTCAAAATAAGTTTATTGCAACAAGACATGGAAAGCTTGCTATATACCCACTTTCTAAATCTACTACCGTGGACTGAGGGTGTGAAAATTTGAGGAAACATTTGATTTTCGATTCTTATTGTGGTTTCCCCATGTTCATGCCCTTGTGTCTGCAGGTCATGCATCCATAGCTCCATGGTACACATTGTGAGCACAAGAAAAATCTGCTTCTTGAAACGACCCCTTCCTGACACCTTACACTAAAATGAACTCCAGATGGATTAAAGACTTAAACATAAGACCTAATACCATAAAAACCCTAGAAGAAAACCTAGGCAAAACCATTCAGGACATAGGCATAGGCAAGGACTTCATGACTAAAACACCAAAAGCATTGGCAACAAAAGCCAAAATAGACA